>UXGD01000292.1:0-69664 GCA_900474315.1 Torymus auratus
ACTTTTGTAGAAAGTATGAACGAGGTTAACGTTAGACAAAGATCTAATTCTTTCTCAACAATCGTCTTTGGTGTTAGAGCCCTTGATATTCCAGATAAAGATATTAATACATTCAAAACTGACCACGTTTTTGAATCTAATTTAAAAATGCGCGATGTAATGATAAATAACGTCACGACAATACTAAACGTAGCAATTAAAACAAATGAATTCCAGGATAATGTTGTTTCGTAGTAGCCACCATATTGTTTGATAACTAAGTAATTTGAATCAGAAAATGCGAGACAACATAATGTTGCCTCCCTAGGAGGTGGTTGATAAATTAGGCTAAAATTTATTACGAAGTCAATCTTATATTTGCCTTGCAATTTCAGTGAACTATAAGTGTGTCCTGCAAAGTTAACCATACGTTCAGAAACTGTATTAATATGCTTAGTAAAATTCATAGTTTGTGCTATTGCTGAGATTATCTCTGTCTCGGTTTTCGCCATCGTAATCTGCTTTGAATTCATATTTCCTTCATAATTTAAGTAAGGATAACTTAGGGCATGTAAAATGTATCCGTTCAGATTCTTCAGTTTATCTGGAAATATTTCCACATTTTTCAAGAAATGTTCAATTTTATAAGTCATATTAAATGGATTGTACTGATGTATCACGATGCTTGGTTTATCAGTTGACATAAAATTAATGGTCGACTGATTCTGAAGAATTTCGATTATTGTAACGTATAAGTATTTTTCTTTCCACATTGATTTAAAAATTTCTCTAAAATTAGTAATGATATTTCTACTTAAGAAAAATATTAAACAATGAGAACGTGCACCTGCTCTTGGCCCAAAAGAATGTAAAAATTTTAGAAACTGCTTTATTTGTGTGTTAGTTTTGGTGACTTTAGTACCATCCACGAACAATATACGTAAAACAAGTTGATTACATAATCCTATTAATCGTCGCTTAGTATTTGGTGATTTTAAATTACTAGCCTCATCTAACATATCAAGAAGATTCGTATTGACTGATGGAAATACTTGTACAATACGTTGGAAACACATATTGAAAAACCTAGGAATTTCATCAGTTGTATTTGATACTAATAATATATACCGTGTTTTTATATTTTCTGATGTATATTTGATCACATGATTTATTAAACTTATTGTATCATCACATCTAATATTAGTGTAACCAAAAAATAATAGTAAAAAGTTGATTAAAACTTTTGGCGTCATAGCAAAGCTTACAATTTTTTACCTCTTAGTTAAAATAGTTACTTTTTTCAGAATTTCAGTACCTATACAGTACATGTAACGTTTGTACTCAGTGAAATTTAGTTCTGTAAGCCTTGTACATTAAATTATTTATAGTTGTCTACATTAGTAATTGGTAGGCGATGTTAAATTACTATTTTCAAAAAAATGTATTGAATAGAAATAAAATATAAATTTAATCAATATACTGTAAATAATATAGCATCCGTATAATTCTGATCAAGTTAAAAAGTTAATTATATCTAGAATAGATAATAGGGATACTGTGCTGTCTCATATTTAAAAAATTAGTATTGTGAAATATATAATACTGTTTAGGCGTAAAATTTAGTTTTGTAACTATTTTAAAGGATTTGAATCATTGATTCAAAATTTGAAAAAAATAAATAAATATAGAATTGAATTCTAATTCTTACTCGAAAATTTTCCACAAGCATATTACAAAACATCAGAATTTGTTCATATTTAAAAATAATATTAATCGTGCACTCAAATGTCAGCCCAACTATTCGCATGTTAAAATATTTACAAAAAAAACCTACATTATTAAAATCTTTGTTATCTTTTAAACAGTAACATGCATGACTTTTTCTTTACATACGATCATTTTTTTTACATGCACGTGCATTATCCATCGAAAATCTTTTTAAAAAAACAGAAAAAAATGTTACAAGAAACGTTCAAAAAGATAAGAGTCACATTTATCCTTACAGTCACGCATACGTCGTCTAGCCGTTTTCCAAAATTTAGTAACCCATCCATAGCTCACTGGTACCAAATCGCGACGAATCCTGGCGTCACGGCCTGGGGCACCAACTGAGAACTCAATCTCGCGGGTGCGATAATTAACCGGTCGCATCCGCCTTCCTCCTTTCCCTGCTTCTTCTTGTACCCAGCGGAGCGCGTCCACTCCAATTCTCCCCCTCCTCCTCGATTATATGGAAATGAAATTTTCGGGCCGGCAAGAGATTTTCACGCGTCGTATATTATATGCATCTGGATCGGCGGCTTAATTGGGAAAAAATTTGAAATTCTTCATCGCTCCCAGGTTTTTTACGAGCCGAATTGGGGTGCATAACCGGAGCGTGAGTTGTTAGGTGGAACCGAGAGACTTTTATCTCGACACGCGCGTATATATGCGACTGTAGTAATTTGGGAGAAATCTGCTCTCTTTGGGAATGGGAAATTTAATTTGTAGTTTTGTGTATGCTGATAGGACGGATGCGTTGCTGAGATTCCTGGTGCGTGTTGTACAAGTGGCTGTTGGTGTTTTATGCGTTCTGTGAGACCGAATGTCAAATCTAATTATGTTTCACCTGTGGTTCCCGTTAACACGCCTATGTGAATCTTTCTTGAACGAAGCTTTTCTTAAAGGATTTAACTGTTATCAATTGGAACATAAAACCAAAAAAGTCGGTCGATTCGAATACCTAGGAAATGTTTATCCTTTAGTAACCAGCCAATCATAGGCAGTTTTAACATATGCTACACTTTTTAGCTCATTCCCTATTTTATAGGAAAAAAGAAATATGGTGTTTGACAATACATTAATATATGTTATTTTTTATACATTCCTTATAGATTCGTAAGATTCATTTATAGATTCATATACGCAAATGTAACCGAAACTTATGGTGTATATTTCCATTCGGATTGTTTCATTTATTTGGTCATCTCTGTTATATACAATCGTTCTAAATATTTATGCTCATTACACTTGTGATTAATAATTTTTTTTTGTTAAAGACTATTTTACCTTTTTTTAAATCACTTTAAATCCAGCCATCAAAATAAAACTCCTTATAAATAATTCTCAAGTAAAAATAATGAGAATTGTCAAGCTTCTCTTACATTGTGTACATATTTTGGAAGCACGCACAAGTGCCTGGGATTAGGCTTCTTAAATGAATAATAAAATAAATCGTATACCGAAAAAATGTGAAAGACTGAAAAATTGAAAGAAGACAGTGATAAAGAATAAGGAAAAAAGACAGACAAAAGCATTCAAACCTGAGTCGTACACTCAATCACTTAATATTTACAGATTGCAAAATGGTGGAAGGACATTTTTAACATGTTTAACTCAGCTTATATCGCTTATCTCTTCAAAAAAATCTGTACCTTGATTAATACCAGCATATTTCAACGAATAACGAGCCTGCAAGGACAATCTAACGTCCCATTGCAGGTATGACACCTTTTCATCATTTCACACTCTAAAATTACTTTCACACCGGGGCGCAGCTGACCCACTCTGTACCCCCTGTCAAAAAAAAGAAGAACCCGAAGAAGACCCGCAGCCTCCACACCTGGACACACCATTGTCCGCCGAATTCCTTTATTGAGCCCTTCGCGAATGAATTGGCGACCCCGCGCGCGCTGGTAAGAGAATGAAAGAGAGAAATTTTTCTCCCGAGTCACTTATTCTGATTATCCTGCAATTGCGCCCTCTTTCACGCGCGCCGACGCTCATTGTGCGCGGATATACACGCCGTAAACAATATAACGGCGCGCGATAAAAAGGAAGAGTTGTGCGGGGAAAAATTTTTTTTTATTAAGCAGCCAAGATGCGATTGTATGGAGATACGAGCAGGTGCATGTATATATACATACACACGAGGCCTTTGCATTTCCCTTCACGGTAATTGATTTTATTAGTTTGGGAATTGGGATGCTTTTCGGTGGGCCGAATAATTGTTTTACGACTGTAGGCGCGGAGAGTTGTACACGGGATGCGATGCGGTTGTTAAAGGTTTGGATAATAGAGGTAACAAAAATTGGGATGGGATGGTTTTTGAAATTGAGTTATATAGTTTTGTTTGCGTTTTCATTACTTTTTTCGGCGGTACTTTCTTCCGTTTCAATTATGTTGCCGTAAAATGATTCACTGTCTGTTCGAATATGTACTTTCACGTCATTAATAAAAAGGGAAATTTCTTACTTACGTTTGCATTATTTATTTTTGGGGTCGCTCGCCGATATTGAAATGAACTAATCGAATTATAAAACAAAAGATGAAAATCGTTAAAGATACAATTTCTAATTCAATGTTTTTGGATTTGGGAGAAACATAAGAAAATTGAGGAATGTCTAACGACAAGACTGTAAATTTATAAAGAATTTGTAGTGGTATATGATCTTTTTGAATCTATTGATAACTACTGAAACATCTACGTTAATAAGTATTTAAAATTTTCTCTTCAACCTCAACCTAAAAGAAGCTTAATTTACCACATTTTTTCAATTTACTTTTTCAATTCAAAACATCCAATGACTGGTTATTGCCGCGTTTCAAATATCTAAAATAACCCTTTTTGTATACAAATTCTTCAACATCTTCCTCTAACAATATACTCCCCCTCCAAAAAAAAATCTTTTTCAAATTTGACCTTTTCTCCCACGTCCCACTCAATTCTCTCAATTTCTCCCCAAGGCCGCACCGCCAGTTTTTGTCCACCGTATGTCTGCCCGTCCACTTAAAAAACTACAAAGTCTCCCGGTCATTCCTCCAAAAGTCCCGACAAAGCCCTTAAAACGCGCCGTCTCAATTTCGCAATATAAACCGCGTCCGAAACTTTCGGATCCTCTCTCTCTCTCTCTATAATTGCCTCGTGGGTGGCGAGTACGCGCGCGCATGCCCGCTTTTAATTTCCATCGAGCGAAACTAGGTTCCCGCAAAAAAGTAGTGTGTATATGTATATATATATCCAGCATGGAAGGAAAAAAAAAGTGTAACGTGAGAGAACAAACGTACGCGCACGTACGCAATAATGCGTAATGCCCTTACGACGTGTGAGTGTCTGGTCTGGTCGGGTTGGCGATGTATAAGGTGAGGTGTGCGCACGAGTTTTGGTGTTCATGTGGGCGGGAAAACCCCAAGTGGTGGTAGGGATTTGAGAGGTAGATTGTTTGATGATATTCGTTTTTCATTACTTTTTTGGAACATTGAAGAATAGTTATAAAAATAGTCTTATATTCTATATTGTAGAATCAATAACAATACGCAGAGAAAAGAAGTTGTAGTATAGACATTAATTTTGGAAAAATTACTATACTATCCTGTACAGCAGCAACGTACTGCACAAAAATAAAAAATAAAAAGTTACCAAACTTTATGACAAGTTTTTACTAGAGATACAAGAACATTCATTACATTTTTCATAAACTATACAATATACTTTCTCTGAAATTCTCTAAAGTTATGTCATTTTTTTGGGTTTTCAGTCCGTTACCGCTTTACAAAACAGTTGAATAATTGTTCTAAAAACGTTCTCTCCCGCGCAGTTTAACGATAAATATTTCTTATGATTTTACAAAAAGGTTTTAAAAAGTCAACTGAAAAAATTATGAACATAAGTAATATGTATTACAAAGCTATCATAAAATCTGTTAAAACCATTTCGTGATAACTAACAATTATATGCCTGCGGTCAACTGTTCCTTGCTGTTTCCAGTTTAACAGTCTACATAACACTCAAAACCGGCTTTTGCATAACTCATTACGCTTTTTCAACCTACCTCATTACCCTTCTTACAACCATTAAAAAAAATTATTTGAGACTTTACCATTCTTATAAACCAAAGCTACTTCGGCCACCTTCCAAAACAATCACTATAATCCCACAAAATTTTTCTCACAACAAGTATACAATCCCACCCCGGCGAAATCCAAGAACGAAATAACTGCATTCCGTTCGCACGACAATTCCTCTTCCTCTCTCTCTCTCTCTCCATACTCGATCGCGCGTCAATGCGTTTCTGTCTCTAACGCGCGACCGGCCGCGATGAAAAATTCATCGGCCCCGCGCCTACTACTCCCGCGTTCCCGGGATCCCCCCAGCGCGAGCGCGAAGATTCGAACGCGTGCGCGGTTACAGTTATATAGCCAGCCATCGGCTGATTGATTTCCGCGCGCGAGTTTTTTGGTATGTCGCGTGAAAAGGGGTGGGTTTTGGGGAATATAATGGATGTGGTAATGAGGAGTGATGGGAAGGCATTGATTTTGCATTTTTTATAAGATTCTTTTTAAAATTCTTTAAAAGTTTTTTAGTCTAGTTTGTTCCTTAAATTTTTCAACAAGGTAAAGATAACTGTTACAATTTATCTTTGATTAAAAGCTCGACTGCGACTTCTGTTTTAAAACGAAATTGAGGTTATATACTTTATTATCTAAGAAGATAATCGTTTTCGTTATGAAAAGATGATCTATCTATATGTGGCAAAGCGATCTTTAATTAAATAGTATTATTGACATACATTATTGTCAAACAGTAAAAAATTCCTTTAATTAATGATTATCCCTCTTTTCATCTAACATTTGATCATTGCTTATACGTTTGTTTTTGATGACTGTATTAAGGCTTTCAGTGACAGATTTATGAGTTTATTATGCAAATTGCTTTGACATCGGTCCAATATAAATAAAATTAAAAAAGTAAAAATTCTCTAGACCATCAGACAAACACACTTGTATGTATAATAAAATTATATTTTCACCGAAACAGTCTTCACACTCATCGCGCTAAAAGTGCTAATCAAACTTTCTTTTTTCTTTTCTAGAGAATAAAAACAACAAAGTATCATTGCAAGTTTTATAAAACTTCATTCGCGCCATTCTATCTCAAGTATATATAAACGTGCACACAATGAACACCTCACGCCCAATTAATCCGCTCCTTCCAACGCGATTGACGCAACGCTCGCGATTCGAAAAATTTTAATTAACCCCAGCGCAACATCAGCCTGCACCTAACCACCATATTGATAAATAAAAATAAAATAAAAAAGAAGTAACAAGCTCCATACAATGCGCACTTATAGCCGACGTTATCTAATGTCGCGCAACCTCGCGACATAGCGAGACTCTTCCTTTCACTCGTAAATTCCTCATATCTACCGGCGGCCATCGCGCAATGAATTCGTTTCTCTCTCTCTCTCTCTTGCAGGAGCGCAATTAATTTTCGATCGCGAGCTGCTGCTTCTTCTTCTTCTTCTTTTTGTTCCCAGAAGAGCGCGCGGGAGATGAAGACGAAGAGTCGAGTCATAAATTAGAGTGTAAAAATAGGCTTGTACACGCGCACTAGTCTCGGTCATCGGCGAGCGATATACCGATAGGGTATAATATAGGATAAACGGATGAAAATTTCCCTCGACGTGGTATGCAAGTACACCTGGACACGCGCGCGCGTGATGATTGTTTATAGCGGACACGAGCCAGAGGTTGAATTTAATTGCTCGCGTTATACGGTAGCTCGAAGCTAGATGCTGCGGATATGTATGAGTGCCGTTGCGTATTGCTGGAATGCCTTTTTTTTGAGGCTGACGAGGTCCAGCGAAAGTTTGGTGGGCGATGGTTTGTATTATACTTATACTTTCTCGGAGTGTGTAATAGTAGGGTAAAAATCATATGCGCACAGTTATAACTGTCGATGGTGAATTTGTATGTTTAGCGCGGCGCTCGAGAGGAGAAATAATCCCAGCACGAAAGTGTGTATTCCAGCAATGCAAAAGGATTAACTTGCAACAGAAAATGCTCTCCGACGTTTTTATTTCGATTGCCGAGTTCAGTCGTGTTGTTTATCAATCGTGTCTAATCGCGTGTTGTACTTCTTTTTATCGCGGTGTATAGTGTAATCGTACGGCTATCTCGTGTTAACTTATTGTCCGTTAATGTGTTACGCCGTATAATGTAAAGTGAAGTATGAAAATATGTTGAAATAACGAAAATAATGAAGGTAGAAAAATAACATGTTGTGCGTTGTTACTATAAATAGAGTTGATTTTACTTTTTTAATACTATAATTTAACATTTTTTTTTCCTAAACCAGTTGATTTCACTGGTGCAAACAAGGAAGATTAACTTTGTTTTCATTCCGCCTGTAACTTCCTATACGGTTTTTTTTGCAGAAAAGGAAAAGAAGTCGCAAGCTATTTTTAGTTGTCTTAAGATAATCTTTTACAGTATATTTAAAATGACGATTTATTTCTCATACAAAATCAATATTTTTTCTTTTCAATTAATTAATTATATTAAAAAAAAAAACGATAAATTTTCATAGAGATAGGTGTATACATGATAAATATAAATCTCCATAAGTATACGCCATATCGCAACCACTCCAGTTTGCAAATCAAAGCACACACATCGCTTCTATAGATCCTAGCTCGCGATCCATCACCGCGACCTTCGCGCCTCGACCGCACGCGCACGGAACACCTATTTTCCTTTACTCGGAAACCCGATCCCGCGCACTCGAACGAAAAGAAGAAGAAAAAAAATTCGCTCACGAAGACGAGTAGCGCTTATACGCTCGCGCGCCTCTCTCGCTTATACGTCCCGTTACGGCCCCTATGCTAATCGCGTTTCGTTAATTGTTTACCGCGGCGCGGCCGCTGCGCGTGATGCGTGGGAAACGCACGCGTGTGTGTTATATATGGCCTACGCCCGGAATTAATTAATCGCGTATGCGTACGCGTGTATGTGTGTGTGTATACGGTTACACACCGCAGCGCCACGAAGATGCGCTCTGATTTTTTTTTCTTCTTCGTCTTCGTCTTCTTTTTCGTTAAGGGTATTTGCATATCTCGGTGTTTCACTTTCGGCGAGGTATATATAGGAGAAGGTGGAGAGTGTTTCGGCGGTGAAAAATCGTGTGGCGCTCGGGTTAGTCACGGGTATCATCGGTGATGACCTAGCTTTTTTTCTAATCGGTGTTCTTTTTTTTGAGTGAGCGTGTGAGTATAGGTATCGGATTTGTTTCTAGATCATTAGGGCATTTAGAGGTTCGAGTGGAGATGTTGATTGTGGGGATAAATTATTATTGATGATCGAAATTCGTGGAGTAACTGTATAATATGATGCTTTGGATAATATAGTGTTTATCTGGGAATCGTCGGCGAGGGTATCGAATAGTTTGGATTGTTCAAAGGCCGAAATGTAGAGTTGAGAAAAAGTCAATGATAAAATATTTTCAATCTGATCATAAGCTAACCCAGAATGCATAAAAAAGGTCTCAATGACTAAATTTAAGACACGTAAATTGTGTGATGGTGTTTTCTTTTATTTTAAATCCATTTTTTTAACTTTCTCTTGTATATGTGAGAAAAATTATTTCTAGAAACCTATATTGTTTTATTTTAAACTGAGAGCGTAATTGAATTTCCATAAGAATAAATATTATTTATAGCAAAATCTTGTAGAAAAGCAATATAAAGATAGACAGTCGGTAACAAATTTCATATTTTAATATGAAAAATGATTATCCTCTCGCCACTCATTTTTTTCTGCATTATAGGTAGGATGTCTATAAATGGAATGTAGGTGTGCATTAAAAATGTTGAAACAGCCGCAACAATATTATTATTAGTGATAAATACATAAATTTAATTTTATCACTACTCCACAGTACAGTACCAACAGTAGCTATAATGCTATTACTTACATTAATCGAAATGAAAGCAATATAAATTACTTTGTTTACTGCCAAGTTTTTATGTTAAACAAAAATTCCATACGTTTCCATTCGCCTGTAAATCAATTAACAGCCCGAAGAATCGGAATGAAAGAGAAAACAGATTCCAGAAAAAGAATCGGACAAAAACCAGGCCAAAGCTCATCGTTATAATAGTTTTCCAGCATATCGCCGAGCTGTTTTGACCCATTATGTCAATCTCCCAAACACACAGCGATGAAGAAGAAAAAAAACATGACGGACAGAATCGGCAACATCTAAGTCCGAAATTAGAATCCGACGGCACGCGACGACTAGCCGGCGTCGACAAAAAATCACCCAAATACAGGGAAAGGATGTGAGAACCAGTGAAATTACTCGTTTATTTTTAGAACACACCTTTCGTTCGCTCTCCGTATTAAGGCATCTCGAATTAATGCCGATACATATATCACGCGCGGGTATTGAAGTATTATAGCGCTTAGAGGAGATCGAGCGGTAAGGTAATCCGACAAGTATACACTGGTTATAGTAGTAAGTAAGCGTGAGGAAGAATTATTTTAATATAGATTTTATAGTTACATAAGCATAACTTGTGGATAATTAGAATACGATGTACCTGCTTACTATGTTGATGTTTATTAGTTTTGCATAATCAAATTTTATTAACATTTGTTTGATAAATTTTTCTTTTATAAATCACTAAAAATTTCTTTTCTAATTACTTCGTTCAACTATGCCTTGATTAATAAAAATAAAGTAAAAATATGTTATAATAATTGAATTTTTAGGAGCTATTGATAAAATACTTTTTATACGAATTTCAGATATTCTTTGATAGTTTTTGCTTTATTAAAATTTATTCATTATTTCTTAACTTTAAGATATCAACTTTTACTTTTGACGTTAGGTATTTCGTTTTAAAACAAAATTTTTGTTTAAACTCCGCGTTTTGAATGTCTTGAAAGGTTCCACTTTTAACTGATTATGTGTTTTTTAAATATACTGTTTATGAAGTAATTTTCAAAATTCGAAAACAAAATGATTAACGTGTTAACTTTAATTGATTTTCTTATTACTGCGCGCGAATGAACGTGCCACAAATAAGAAAAATTAATTCTTATCACACTACGATACAAATATATACGTTGAGTAAGCCACATCGCACACGACAAGTGATAAATTTTCAGTTTATTATATAGGAATCGAGGTAAATAATTAACGTACTAAATAATCAATGTTTACGAAATACTTAATCCCAGCTCGCGTATGGAAATCATTTTATGTCGCTGTTAATGCTTTCATTACTTATCCTGAAAATAATGGAAAACGCGATTTATGTGACGGGGAATAGACGCGAGCCCTAATGCATAATAATCGTTGCGCAGCTCTTTTCATACCTTATTGAGTAACTATACAACTATTTTCAATTAATACATTATTAAATAAAAAAACTCTGTAAAAGTAACCATGATTAATATGGTAAATAAATTAACCCCTAACAACATCCGGCAAAAAAGTGACATGCAAAGCCGACCGACGCGCGCAGAAAAAAAATATGATTTATTCATCGCAACGCATTAAACACACCGAAAATCGCGCCTAAATACTATAATTTCGAGCGCGAGCGGAAGAAAGTCAGCCGAAAACACTGCGTGTGCAGAACTCGGATTCGAAATCACGCACAGAAAAGCGGGTTAGCATAGCGTTGTAGAGAGGAAAAAACGAAGGATTGGTAAAAAAGCGCTCGAAATCGTAGGATATATTATACAGGCGATCTCGCTTTCATCTCGTTGCGGCGGCGTCACTCTGACAGCTCTAACGGTCGGTAATGGCTTCCGTGATGCTACGCACACATTATACACAGCTCGCGTAAAAGGATCTGTATATATGTATATGCCCGAAATGGTGTATAATTAGAAATTCGCCGGTAAAGTACGAGAGGTGAGGATTTTAATGTCAATTATGGTCATTGAAAGACGGGAATTCTTGTTAAGAGGAGTTTGTTCTCTTTGGAGAAATAATAAAGTGTTGGTTTTTTTAATTAAAAATTCGCCGAAATAAGTCTGAGCTGCTAAATCTGACGACAGTGTGAGGCTTTTGTTTTTTTAGAGATATGTAACACTGGTAGTATGTTTCGGAACGATTTTGGCAAAATGGCTACAAACTGTAGTAAATCGTTTTGCAGATGGGAAGTTTTATAAAAAAGCAAAAAAATAATTTCGCAGTTACAATAAATTCATCAGAATGGCTGAAATTTTGTCCAGACTTTTCTTGAACGTCTTGGATACAGAAATACATCCGACGTCGCTTTGAAATTTTTGAATAAGTTTATAATAATACATTCCAACATTCATTCGAATTAACAATTGTACAAGTTGTAACTGTATTCAAGTATTATAACTGTATCAGCGTACACCCATACATTCCCGTATTATTGGTAAATAAGATATCTTCGGATAAAGCTGTGAAAAAAAAGTTTCTTAAAACGAAATGACAATGTATCCAGTGACCATTTTCAATCGCTTCCGGGGTCAACACTCCTCGATCACTTATCGGCCTGCATCGAGCCAAATCCACGGAACACTCGAAAATCGAACACGAAAGCTTACAGTTCTTTTTTGTCCACTTCGCAATGATTTCCTGCATTTTACAACGAAACCACACATTGTGTATACGCTGTCAACGAGAAAGCTCGCCGTCGTTTTGTGCTCGACGTGAGACGGGGGATTAACAATAAACACTGTACTTTGACATTCAAAAATTTAAATTGCAAACTTTCGTGCTCGGTTCGGTGCAAATAAAACGAGCCGCGACAAAAACGCGACTTTCTTACTCTTAAGGCTCTTAAGGACTTTCCAGAGGATTTTTGTCGATTCGGCCAATCTTGTTTTGTACATCTCGGAGCGGCAATTAATTGCGGGCCTTTATTGGACGAAGCGTGTCTTTCGCGCGCAAGAAACTTGTCAAGGACTTGTAAAAATTCGTGTTTATGCCAAAAGTAAGTGACGCGTAACAATTCTCCTTTATAAGAAGCTTCTTTTCGTAATTAATAATTTACTAATTATCCTCTTTTTGGTTACTGTAAAGGTTTTAAAATACACTGTAAACGCGATTTAATTTTTAGTAACTTCTATTATATTTATATTCAAATCTTTTTTTGTACTTAACGACTTTTGCATCCATATGAAGTTTATAAAGAATCTTGAATGTTTTTTCCTAAAACTATAGCTTCATTAATTTTTAAAATTATACACGTTTATAATTAAACCAAAAAATAAAAAAATAAATAAAGCTTTATAAAAACCGCCTCATTGCGTATACCAAAACGAAGCCATTTATTATACATCACAAAATTATTTCAACGACAGATACACGTTAGTCGTCGTCTCTCGCAGGTGCCGCACATTCCTCTCACCGGCGAAAATACATAGCTGTCTCACCTATCCGCGAAAAATTTATAACGACAACGATGCGGCGAACTGTAACGGCGTCGCGAAAATCTTTCACTCAGGATTCGCGGAAACCTTCTCCTCTCCGGCACTTATAAATCACGCGCGCACAAAGACTCAAAGTTCGACGAGAGTCCTTCGCTTCGCGCGCGCACGTATACAGAACTGGGTTAAGGAGATTCCCCGTCCATCGACGAGTATACGCGCGCATCTTTTGTGCCGCGTCATCCCGGTGCACGCGCGGCGCGTAACGAGATAATTGGGGAGGACCGACGAAATTTACATCTGCTTCCTCCCCCCCGTGAAAGTTTTTCGATTCGTTAATTACGCGTACGCCGCGCGGATCATATGTTGATAACAATATGCTGCGCGCGCGTGGGAGCGCAGAGGTTCGGCCGGAGGAAGAAAGTGAGCAGACTTTTTCGGACTTTCTATGGAGTGAGAGGTATGGCGCGTATGTTTTTTTTGCGCGAATGCGTAGTTTTTAGAAATTCGCGCGGGGGATAGGGATTTTATAATCGAAGCAAGAGCGAGAACTGTTTGTTTTAATTACTCTTGGGTGTATGCAAAGGCGCACCATTGTTTTTTGCGAGGGTGAGAGCCGCCGCTACTTTTTTTTTTATTCGGGAGTATAATTTGTGGAGCGTTATTAGCGCACGTTCGGATCTTAAAGGTGCCGTTAAAGCGCTTTTATGTCTTTTAAATTGATGTGCGCTTTACTTTCGAATATTATCATTAAACGGAAATTACGGAAATTGAAATATTACTGGCTTTGTCTGAGGATTATAAGATCTCGGGCGGATAAAAAAATTAATTATAACAGTATGCAATCGCACAGTGTTTGGAAATTTTAGTTCTATTTCTGTTTTATTTGAGGGTCTTGTTAAATGACCGTCAAATATATAAAGTGCATTGCTTCAGAGTACAATTTCCAAATTTTCTTTGTTTTCGTAAATGGCTACGGGACTCGTATGGTGCAGTGATGTATAGTTATTTGTATTAAAATTTGGCGGTCAAATAGCAGAAGAGTTTAATTAATTCCATCAATTATTTTAAGCGGGATACCCGATTTCGTATTTACGACGAGGTCGTACTGAAGGTTGTTTGATACAACAATCGGGCTTGACATGATGTTTCTGCATTCGGATGCACAAAATGTAGATATGCAGAACGTAACCAATGTTGCAAGAATGATGGAAGTAGATAATGAATTACGATGTACATGATTAATTTTCTGATAATGAATATTGACATATATCATATTTATTTTTTGCTCACTCCGTCGTCACAAAAATTCATAAATATTTATTTATTTTATTTTCATATTTTTTTCGAATTTTTTCGGATTTTTTCATATTGTTTCCTTATTGTTTTCTGATTTTTTTTCACATTTTTATCGCATTTTTATCTGATTTTTCATATTGTTTTTGTATTGTATTCGTATTGTTTTACAATGGATTTCATATTGTTTTCATATTGTTTTAGTATTTTCGTATGGTTTCCATATTGTTTTCATATTGTTTTTCGCATCTTGTTTCGTATACTTTTTCAGATTTTTTGGATTCTTTGTCGGATTTGTTTTAGTATTGTTTTTGTATTGTTTTCGTATTGTTTTCGTATTGTTTTATTACTGTTTTAGTACTGTTTTAGTACTGTTGTTTTCGTATTGTTTTCGTATTGTTTTAGTACTGTTTTCGTATTGTTTTAGTATTGTTTTAGTATTATTTTAGTATGGTTTTAGTACTGTTTTCGTATTGTTTTCGTATCGTTATCGTATTGTTTTAGTACGGTTTTCGTATTGTTTTAGTATTGTTTTCGTCTTATTTTAGTACTGTTTTAGTATTTTTTTAGTACTGTTTTCGTATTGTGGTAGTATTATTTTCGTATTGTTTTAGTTTGGTTTTCGTATGGTTTCAGTATTGTTTTCATATTTTTTTTGCATCTTCTTTCGTATTTTTTTTAGTTTTTTTGTTTTTTTTTCGGATTTATCATATTGTTTTGATATTGTTTTCGTATTGTATTCGTTTTATTTTCTTTTTTTTCTCTCGTTTTCTTATCTGTTTTTTTATTGTTTTCATATTGTTTTTATATATCTTTCCTATGGTTTTCATATTGTTTTTCATTTTATTTTCATATTATTTTTTATCCTCCTTCGCTTCTGATAAAACTTACGTGTAAAAACTCTTCGCTTCTTTCGAATAAAATTCAGTTTATAGCATGAATGAAACGTCGATGATTTCCTTTTACAGTTCAAAGTTTAATTTAATGAAATTGCGTCAATATTCGATTATAAAAATAACAGGAACATTCACACCCTCACGACGATGAGAAAAACAGTTATCAGATATTTTGCAGTTATTTTTTATATTCTTAAGACTAAAATACGCGTATTGTAAATTGTACAATAAGAACAAAAAAGGTAACGAATTAATGATTATTTTGAGCTTTAAATGATCGTATGATTTTAGCGATTTTGTTTTGTATATTTATAAGATAATTTTCATGTACGTGTCGGAGTATTATCAGGTGAAACATAAACGATCCCTTTTGAAGTTAAATTTAGCTTTACTGTCCCCTAATCGTGAAGTATCTTTAAAGAAAATCCAATAACATTAAAATGCATGAGGGTATTAAAAAAAACACACTAACCCCCTGTATTAAAAATTATGAATAAACTGTCATTATTGCCTTATACTTAATAAAATTTTAAAATGAATGTTTTTGTTTGTAATTAATAAAATAATTTCAATTTAACTCGATTATTGTATACCTCCATTGTCCGTTTTACTTCTTGATCAACTACGCACAAAAGTTGATCTTATTTGAATTTCCTGTACGTAAACTTAAATCTTCAATAAAGCTGCCGATTTTAAAATAAATCTACCTAGTGATTAAAAAATTCTTCGTAAAAATTACGTCTCCTTGAAATTTGAGCTCAAACAAACTTCTACAAACATCTAACTATCCCCGGTATTTTTTGTACAAACACTTTGTCAAAACTCCAACACGCAGAATCTTCACCAGTGAAAACAAGTCTGGCGTGAATTTCGTAAGTCTTACCAGGCAAAGATCTATGACCAATCTGTCTTTGCTAAATTATTTTATCTAAGCAACAAAGCTGATGTTTTTCAATATTTTATTGATTATTACAGTATATGTTTAATAGATTACAGCAATTATTCATTTTAGTAATTTGTATATGTTAGTTATAGAGTATAAGAATCATTGTATACACATTTTTACAAAATTATTTTATCCGCTGACCATAATTGTCCAATCACATATAATTAGTGAGTTGATTTTTAACAGAACAATAATACAGACGTTTTCTATTCAGTCAGCATCAGTAAATGTAACTTATTGCAGTTAGGGCGTCTGGTTACGCTTATTCCTAAAACCATTGTACTAAACTTACTCGCACAATATCCATTCTACCTCACAAAAACCATTTCACACCAACAATCTGCAATAATTCCCTCTCAAAATTGACACGCCAACTCTCGCCCACAAGCCGCTAATCGCCAAAATTCTTCTTTAATCTCTCGCTCGCTCCGCTCCACTCCACGCGCACATACCTCAATATACGTGCGTGCAGCACGCGCTCTGTTCTCTCCGCGCTCAGCTCGCTCGTTCGTAGTGGGGGCAGCGGCATAAGTAGGCGCCGGCACCGGGAAAAGCCTTCATTCCGATAGTGATCCTCTCTCGCGCGCTCGCGCAAGTCTCCTTAACGCCGAAATTGAAAGAGAGAGAGAAGGAAGACAAAAAAGAAGAAGTGTAGTATAGTAGTTGGTGCGTAAATGTCGTGTGCTCGGGGTGTCGAGGCTCGCCGGCGGTCGTCGACCGGTGGAGTGTGAGTGAGGAGGAGGAGAAAAGCTGCTGCAAGCTCGACGTGTGATAGACTGAGAGGAGAGAGAAGGAAGATTCGAAGGACCAACAGGTGGGACAAGTGCGCGGTTGATGGTCATGTGTGTGTATGTGTCTGTGTGGATGGGAATTTTGATCGGAAAGATCAGTTTTTTGGATGTCTGTAAAACGAGAATCATTTTGAAGTTATTTGAAAATAAATGGGTGACATTGCAACAAAAGAATTGGTCCTCTTGATTAACGTTCTCTTATAGATATCTGGTAGTTTTTGAGTCTGAGTGTACATGAGTAAACCATATTCTTTTTGTTGGTGGTTGAGATGATTGTTATACCAAAAGTTTCTGTTGCTGTAAAGTGCAATAAAAAAAAATTTAACGATAATATTTTGGCATATATGTAGTTATTTATCTGACAAAAAAATAGAAAAAACAAAAGACTTCGATTTAATATAAATTTCGTTAGAAATTTTTATTTATTTAAAAAATTATTTCATTATGTCTCCATAATTTTAACGTTAACTATACATAAACTTACAACATTGATTAAAAATGAAATTTGAATTAAAACTACTGATTACACTTACAACAAGAATATTAAATCTGTATCCTGTACTTAACCATTTCATTCTCTAAAAGAACTCAACATTGATTTTTTTACTTTACTTAACAGTCCATTAATTAGCAAATACGCATAAAATAGCCTTTACCACAACATTTGCGAATCCCACTAGACCATTTTTTTTCGGCGTCTACATCCTCCTCGATGGTCGATGAACTCCGATATCAAATTGTTTGGTTTCTCGCCCGCACGCGTACACGCGTAAAGCTACTACTACGAAACTTTTTGTTTTTTCATACATAATGTAGCATACTCGAGCGATAAATTAAGGGTTTCTAAATTTTGACGTCTAGTGGATTTTTTGCGAACGCGTTGAAAAGCGCGTATTATACACACACACACACTCACTCATAAATTGAAATCTCGTATAATTTATGCGGACTGTTTGGCCGCGGCACGCCGATCGGACAATCGTATATATCACGCGCCGGTTCCGTTGTAATTTCGCCGCTAAGGATAAGTATACCGTATTAATCTCGATTTTATATGTATATGCTGAGCGGTTAATTTTGGCCCACCGAAAATTAACAAAAGGAGCGGTAATATGGGTTTTGTAATTAGCGATGATTAATAAGCGCTGGATTCGGTATATTTGGGTGATTTATGCGAAAGGATATGATCAGCTCCTACGCGATCTGCACTTGAAAATCGAAAAATTACAATTTTCATGAACCTGGAGTCAGTCTAATTGCCGCAAGATTGAATTTAAATTCGGTTATACTTGACTGTGTTACGTATTTGGAGGTATGAAAATTTCATTGAAACCCGAAATTTATAAAACACAATCTTTCCATTCTATTTTACCTATAAAAACACACATTACGAGACAACCAACTTTTTCACACGCACGAGCACTCCTCGTCAAGGAAAAAACAGACCGATTAAATTTCAACAACAACAACAACAACAGCTGCTTATTATTTTAAAACGAAATAATTTCGTTAACGAGCCCCCGATGAAAAAAAAAATAAAAAATAAAAACATTATTCGTGATATACGCACCGCGATGCGAAAAAGAAATCACGTTCAAGGCTGCTGCTGCCCGCAGCGTTGTTTCCGACGTTTAGACAGGCGTGACGCATTTCCGTTAGATTCCGCGAAGAGAGCCGCGTAACAATGCGCGTCGAAATATTGATTTGAGGGGGTGGCGCACTTTTGGAATTCGTATAACGCGCGGTCGAGGGAATCGAGTGCTATATACCGCTGCTGCGCCGAGGATAAATGAATGTGTGTATAGTGTATGATGAGATGATTAGTATAGTTGCGAGTGGATTTATGCGTCTAAGACTGCATTGTGTACGATAGGAGGTGGAATGAGTTGTTTATTGAGTTTATAATTCAATTTGATTGGCATTGGAGGTGTTTGAATTGTAACACCGGTTGCGCTGATCGAAGTTATAGCTTGATTGTACCTAGAATTTTGCGATTTTTCATCTCACGGTTCTATATTTAGTTTCTATGTGTCTATTATTCGCTTATGACAGTTCTAATATTTCTTAGGTGACAGTGGAAAGTATTTTATTGGAAATTAATGTCGAACGTCAGAGAAACTTTTGATGAATTTTCATTCTTTTATGCATTTATGATCGAGTAGAAGTATATTGTTAAAAAAAATAATACTATGTATAATAATTGAATATATATACGTTATCTATGGTACATTCAAAAGAAAAGTTTACAAGTTATTTTATTGAAGAGATAGATATCTCATTATATATAGAACATGAGTCAAGAATAAAATATTGAAAATAAATTTAGTATAAAATAAAATATTTAAAAACCAATAATATTTCCAACTGCCATATGAATCATAAATATTTGCTATTAAATTAAAATAATACACTTCAAGATATATTCACCCATTCAGTCTAAAAAAGTTAAGTACACGTGCAATATATTTCTTATTTTTAATATAACTCTAAACTCTTATAACCTTTGAATCGTTCCGATTTTTCCGCGAGTATAATAAAGTTCCGAAAATAATTGAATCACCACGAAATCCCTCCCGCTCACCTCCTTAATCGACATTTAATGAACCTCGTACCATTCTCGCACCTCCGAAAACGGAAGCACACGCTCGCGAATTCGCGACCCGGTTTCCCGCGCGCGCGCCCGAGATTTGTCGCGGCAATTACGCGGCGCGAATTCCAGAAAGCCGACTTTTATTTCTCACGATGCGCGCGTGCCCTGTCGCCTGACTCACGATGTATGTATATATACGTACAGTACCCACGCGGGTAAGTAAAGAGAGATAGAGAGAGAGAGAGAAAAAAAAAGACAGAGCCGATAGGATCGCGATTTGTGCGCGAACTGGGTTTTCGGGGTAGCGCGATGATCGTCCAATTAACGGGGTTTTGATTTAGCTGGATTCCGCGCGCGCGACACCTTTGGGTCTTTTCTGCGGAGGTGGCGCATGCGGAAAAGTTGTGTGGCATCCGGGAATGTGTCGCTCTCGTTGATTTAGTGATGCGGTAGGTGGTAATGGGGTTCAGGGGAGAAATGTAGAGTTTTGTGGATACTAAACCCTAAAGATAAGTCATTATTCCTTACTCCCTTCGTCGATTTCAAAGTGACGTACAGACTGACCGGTAAATGTTTCATTTTACGGCTCCACACTGTAACACTGATTCTGATTAAATATTCATCGAATATTGCATTGAATGAATTTCATCCCTGATCGTCGAATTAATATTCATCAAATTCTACGAATGCTCGAACATCTACAATTTTATAATAAAAAAAAATGACTCGAATCTGGGACATCCGTGAATCCTTATAAATATTCCTCCAACTTTTTCATGCAAATAGATACACTTTTACGACAATCCATATCAATTTCATAGGCGTTCCAGTACGCATATCTCGGAATCTTCCCCAATTATACACATACATATATAAAATTCCCCCAAAACAATTATACATTCCCCGACTTTCCCTTTTTCGTCCGGGGGGCGGTGTATAATAGCATAATCTTAATTTTGCTCTAATTAAACTTTTTTTTTTTTCATGCTCTGAATGACGTCGCGGGTTTCGTCTACTCCTTTGCATACCGGTAAAGGATCGAAACGCGGTAGCATCAGTATAGCGCAGCATAGTAGCAGCGGCGCTTTACGGTAATCAAAGGTGGAAAGGCGCTCGACCGATGGAAATTGTATCTCTCGCGGAGGCTAGCAATCATCTAAGTGGGTTATAAATAACGTATCGCCCGCTATACGCGCCGCTTATAATATGTATTAGCGGGCGGGTCCGCGTTATTTCGTCTGTATCTATCTCTCTCTCGCACGCTCGAGGAAGACGAAATTGTAGCGTCACGAATACATTTAGGAAAATATCTTATAGTTGGGGTTACGGGATTCTTAATAGGATGGTTTTTAGATGCCTTGTTGTGTTGTTTTTTGCGGATTTTTGGGTAGCCACCGAGCTTTCTAAATTATATAAGCTGCTACGCGATGATTGATGTATGGTCGAGATTAATTTGACGGAATAATTGTTTCAAAAATTTCGAGCGAAGACAGAGCACTTAATTCCACGTGGTGTGTGCAATTTTTTATTACCGAGGTACGGAAGAAAGTGCGCAATTTACATTTTGATTAATGGACAATATGTCGGAGGAAGTCGAAATCGGAAGGAAAGCATTTCAAAATTTTGAGCGATATGTATATATGCAACGAATTTTAAGAACAAAAGTTTCCATGATTACAATAAAACACGCGGCGATATTGCTCAACGACAGATAAAGTGAAATTTTTTAGATAGAACATACGTACCCTCGTTAATCTGGTTTAGCAATTTCGGCGAAGTCAAGCGCACGATGCGTGTGCGAAGTATACGAAAGGAGGATAAAAGAAAGCAATTTCTCCACTAAAATTTTTATACCTCTCGTTACCAAGAATCCAATATTTCTCTCTATAACATAAAAAAATAGAGCGTTACCTACTATTTTGTGCAAATACTTACTAAACGCGTCTATATAATGCATTCTCCAGCAGGTCAGTCATCTCGCGAGTCGCGTGACGATAGCCGTAATCGATCATAATGCTACGCACGCGCGCGCTCGCTCGCCACACTTTTGCGAATCGTTTTGTAGCGGATGTTGCAGGAATTAAGGGCTACTGGTGCGATTATAAACTCTGTGTAGCTCCACATTACACGATGTTGGCAGTCTCTTCCGCTTGTAGCTTTTGATTAGCTCGGATAGTCTCTAATTCTTTTCCAATTTCGAATGTTTGAACCTTTTCATCGCTACAATACCGTAATGCCTTTCCTATTGCTTACGGTTACGAGAAACGTACGTTTATTAGGATTGTATAATGATTTTATGCTCATTGTAATTTATGAGTTAAAATAATATGTTGGTGAATCATATGATGGTAGTTGAGTTACTGGTTTGATTTATCATAAGCGAGATACTTTACTTTTTCCAGGCGCCATCGAATCATGTTTCCTCAGGACATCGTCGGTTATAAATATACCCTTTCATCTTATCAGTTTCGACCGTATAACAAATTATTTGACATTACAGAAACCGAGCTTCTACGTCATTTTCAAGTTTTCTTTTAATTTTTTTCATATCCTTAACTGACTGTATAATAAAACTTAAGGCCAGACACATTTCGGCATTACTTTTTTTTAATCTACCTGCGATATACAGCCACTCTGAATTCTAAATGGCAGGAATTTCTTTTACCAAATCCAGATAAAACTTAACAAATAACTCTCTTAAACTGTCCGGTGCTGCTGTACTCTTATTGCGAAACCGAATCAATACCTGACACAGCAAAATTCACGTATACAGCCGTTCTCGACCTTCCACGCAATTCCTCCACCTCCTCTTCTTCGCTCGCACACGCACCCTAACCCCATCCATCTCCTTTATATATTTCCCTACGACACAGCAGCTGGCGGTGCGCCAAGGCTGCGGATGCCGGCAGCACATTTCAATTGGCCGTGATGAACAACGACGACGACGACACGCGATGCGCGAGTTTTTTTGAGAAAAGCCGCGAAAGAGAGAGATTCGCCGAATTCTTTATTATCCGGGTTAATTGGCGCTGCTGCCGTGCACAATTGGGAGGATTTTGGGTTATTAAAGAAAGGCGAAGCGGCAAGTTGCGGTTGCGCGGCGGAGTTCGTTTTTAATGAGCAATTTCGTGAGTCGTTCGGGATAATAATGAGTGATTTCGGGTGCGCTGTGCGAAAGTGTATTGGCGGTTTTTTTTTTTTGTTTATTTGATTAAGGAGAAAGAGAGGTTTTTTAATGCGATTTTATGTTGAGTAATTGTGAAATAAAATTAACAACTTAGTTGCTAAGTAAGGTACTCTCGATTTAATTTAATTGTTAATTAAAATTATCGTTGGTTATAAAAGACAAATGTGTTTTATATAAAAAAAAAACAAAAAAAAATAATTTTTTTTTCAATCTTTGTTTAACTCAGTAGAATTTCAATACATTAAATTTCCAATCTTCACTGGGTAGGGAAATTACAAATGGATATTTTTGCAATCAACCGATATGCAGTCTAGATAACGCAATCTATCGAAATCGAATAAATTCAATCCAACATATAACCAAAGCCTCTGCGCAAAAATAAGAAAAAAGCAAAAATCTTATCCTCAATATCTGCCCAGATCCTCCGATATACCCTCAACAACCGAAAATTCTACGACACACACAAACATACATCCACACAGACATTTTTTTAAAACATGTATTTTGATTCCTAACACCTCGGAAAACAATTATAATATGTTTTTATAACAACTCAAAAAACTACTATCAGAAAGCTTCCTCTAGGAGGAAGCAAAAAGTACAATTTTTTCTATTTTAATATGATTTAATTTAATTTTTTCTATTTTAAAATGATTTAATTCTATTTAATCCAATTTAAAGGAAAATAGTACTTACGTGATAGTAAAATACACGTAAAAAAACCAAAATATAATATATACTACGCAATAACAAAAATATAATTTATATTACAAAATAATAAAATCACGCAAAAAATACGAATATAATGTAGATTCATTTCATAATGTATCATCACGAACCAGGCATAACTTTCATATATAAACAGTTATTTATATACACAATAACAAACAAAACGCAAAAAAAATTAATATAATATGTACTACGCAATAGCAAAGAACGGTAAGTAGAAAGTAACATTTTTTTTTCTCAAAACGAAAATAAGTTAGCATGTAAAAAGTAGTCTTTATCACATGAAGAAGTGCCTTGACGGTTTTTGTCAACTGGCGCACATCTAAAAATTGTTTCTTATTCTCCGGTGGTAAACATATTGATGTGGAAGTTTTCTGCATATCCGAGAGAGCCTCTTTAATGCTTAATAAATTTTTATTTAAATCCTTTAAAGTGCTTGCAAAGCTCAGCAATGTGTTGTTACAGTTCGACTGCTCTTCCGCCATCCTCTTCAAAATGGATATCACTTCTTCAAATCCTAAACAAGTTTATATAAATGATATTTCTATAAATTAAATTTTAACAAAACTAATAAAGCTTCAAAAAGTACTTGATGTCTTTTCTGGGAGACTTATTTTTGCCTTTTTAACAGGAGGTTCATCTTGTTCATCGTCGGAACTGTTTACATCATTAACAACTGCAAAATTTTTATTTCAATTAATAATATGTCATTCAAGTTTAAATAATAATATAAATAATAAACTTGCGTTCCTCCTCATCCGACGTTTCTGCTAACTCTAAAATTTTCTTTTCTTTTTGCTCATTAGATGATGGCTTGAGTTTCGGACTTTTTCTGGGTTGTAGTTTTGCTGGAGTTTCAGGGCTTTGTAGGCCCAAAATATCTTGAATCCGAATTTGATTCGAATTCAAACTACCGTTACTTGCGACTTTTTTCTCCGTTCTCAGTTTCATTCCTCGCCAGCACTGAAAAATCGATCGTTGTTACAATTAATAATTTCTTTTATAAGTGTATATGTACATAAGTTATAATATATTTCAGATAAATAATTTTATTCTATTAACAAAATTAATATTTCGGTTTATCTTTACCCTTTTCCATTCGTTTATCGTTCTCTTTGAACCATTCGGAATTTGATCTAATTTAATTTTCAGATCATCCCACATCTTGTTAATTTGTTTCGAAGATATTTCCCCACGAGCAAAGCCCTTATTTGCCTCCATAAATCTGTAAATTTCTTCCATTTGGTCCTCGGTCCCTCTTTTTCTAACGTTCATCCTGTAGCTTAATTCTTATTATACCTACTTTATAAGTATACTGCAGAATATTTTCTGCAATAGTTTGTAGACACGTACTTTTTGTGAAACCACAACACCAACTGAGCTCTAACAGAATTTAATTACATGCAACTTTGTTTTGATTATAGAAGTATAATTGAACTTATACTCATTGATACTATTATAAACGCGTTTACCATTCAAAATATAAATACGACACGAAAGCTCGCGCGCACGCGCGGTGGGGAAAATTGCGACAGCGATAATCGCGCGCATGCGGAGAGAGATTTTCGAGATTCCTCGCGGTCACGTTTCGTTTGGTTTATCGAGTGTGTGTGTGTGTACAGCGAGGCATTGTGATGCACATCGGATGCCGCGGATAAGCGAGCCCGGCTATTTTCATAACAATTTAAAAGTGCGCTGCCGAGGGCCTCATTAGGCCTCTAGGTGGCGGTTTACAGTTAGCCCTGGTTCAGGTGTCTTCTGTGGCGGTGCTGGTGGCATTTTTGGCGTTGCTCGGATTGCCGACCTGTTCCGCAAGTGGTGATTCGCGTCTTTTTCTTCTTTTTTTCCTTCTTTGTGGTGGTGTGGGAGTGGATTGTCGAGGAAGGGATTGTATTAAGTTCTTTGCTGGTGTTGGATGGCTTTACTTGTAGCTGTGAAAAGTGCGGCGATTGGGATTAGATTTAAAGTTCAAGTGAATAAATAAATTTGCTTACTCGGGGTACCGTGTAGTTTCAAGTTGTTGTACTGTTATACACGCGAACGTGAATATCATTGTGAATTCATTTTTAATTTGTTCAGTTATATCAAGGGTGATATACCTAATGGTTATACGTGTGAATTTTTCATCTTCTTTATATGCGAAATGATAAGTTCACCTTTTTTTTTTAATTTTCCGGTATTCTTTTGATAATTAGTCATATAAAAATCGCTGATCTAAACAATCTTCTCATCAACAAAGTAATAAGATGTCCAAAATAATGTCCATTTTAGTTTTTTTTTTCCGCCAGTAAATTACGCTTCTTTTATTAATAATACATTGTAAAATAAGACGCAGACATTTATATAAATATTGATACCTTAAAAAGAAAAAAAAATTAATTAATATAAATAAGAAATGCAGTTGTTATTTCCTATTGTCTCAATCTAATGAAAATTCCGCAGTCATCGTGGAATATATTAAAACATTGTATATTATTATATACTTCAAGAACTCGAGAACAAAAAAAAGAAGATGTCTTATCAAAACAAGACAGGAATTCACAGTGTTAATTGCCCCGTCTCAAGTATAAATTGTCTATTTAATCCTAGGGAAAAAACAAACAATGGGCGACGTAAGGTTATTAGGCGGGATTGCGCAATGAATCCGTAAGAAACGCATTCTACCAAAAAATAAACGTAATCCATCATTCCTGACATTTTTCTTGCCTCGTTATAGTTAACATATATGACCAACGTAAATTTGGAAAGTAGATCAAGTGTTTATCAGGACGCTCATCTACAATGTAAAATGTCAAATCCATTTTACGTTGAAGAGTCTTGCTATGAATGTTGAATTTACCTTCCACATATTATGCGCAAATATTGGATTCACGCAAATGTTACGCAACTTTAACTTGCGAAATGTCTTTAAATATTATAGAAGTACGTTTGCTTGAACTAGAATCTATGAATTGAATACAATTTTCTCAGAAAACACGTATTATCCTACTGTGGGAGTTAGAAGAAAAGTATCTTTTTAAACATGGGAAACGACAATGTATTAATTTTTATAAGATAAACTATTCTTTTTTATTAATGATTACCTAATAAGTCTTTTTTTTTAAATACGCTATCGAGTTTTTATTAAACAATTATATAAATGCATCTACGCGACTTCATCTAAACAAAATTTGTTTGCAGTAAAAATAAAGTATCTTCCACATGGTTCACAGACAAAATTATAAGAAAAGAAATTAACAATCTACTTTCCCAACAAAACCTCACACACCATTTCAGTTCTAAAAAAAATGACTAAAAAGCCCATCACTTGCATATCCCAAACTACAGCTACACGAAACGGTCGCATATCCAGTTATATACCCACGCCTGCAAGCTACACATCCTCCTTACGTACCAACCTCCCGCATTCCCACAATCCTTGACTTCTCATCCCCGGCACGCGCCACAACGGAACACCTGCTATACATACCCTCTTCTACTCGGATGACAAGCGTGTGCGCCCAAACCTGCGGTACCCACATACACGTGGGTAATTGTAACCGTTAATTTTTTGTACGCTTGTACCAGCGGTTTTACATAATTTCCGTGTCATCGAAATAAATTAGCCAAAGCGCGTGAGTTACATAATTCCGGAGACGACTGCCGCTGCGAAAAGCAGGTGTATACGTGATCGCACTGAGGATGCGTTAACTGCGAGTTAAATACCGCGACGTCGTCTTGCGGTTTTGGTAGACAGTAGAGAGAGATTTTTCGGCGGCGGCTTTATTTGGTTAAGCTGCGCGCGTGGAGGCACGCGCGTGTGCGGCTCGATTTTAAAGCGAGTCGTATACGGTTAGCGCATCTGTATGTGTGCGTTATGTCATGAGGTTGTGCATGTCGGGTAGGATGCATGTTTTAATGAGGGGAAGGTGGTTATGCAATTGAATATTTATAAGGTGAGGGCATAGTTTTTGTATATACGATGGGTATAGGATGACAGTTTTCACGGGGAGGTGAGAAAAATTAATTTTTATTGGTGTATTGCAAAAAATAGCTTGTGCACTTTATGTTTATGCTTTTACGAATTGCAATTTAACACGCTCGTCGCGTTATATAAGTGCGATATATTAAATCATTTTAGTCAGAGTATAATAAGTTCTAAAACAGCTTTTGTTTTGATATCTGACCAAGGAAATCATAGTCTCTTATATATATACATACTTTGTTTATACAAATCTGACAGTTAAACAGCGAAGGCGATTATTTATGTATAGTAAAAGATAATTCGTAAAGAGTAAATATTTCAATAGCCATACAAGTTGGGCACTTGTCTCGCGAAACCCTGTAAAAAATTTAACTCATCATCTAGACATTCTAAATATATCTACAAATAAGTTATCTATACGATCAATAATATCTTCAAAGTACATAATCATGCAAGGCATCATTCTTAAAAATCAAAATTTCGAGATCTATGTCGATTTTATCTTCGCCCCTTTCTCCTGTCAACTGTAATTTTGTCAATCTCAAAGAGCCGAGGCACAAAAAATCTGCCATTTCTAGCATCGCGAATTTCGCACATAATATATCCGTGGCGTTCAATTTTACAATCAATTAATCATGTTTTGCAGCGCATGGACAATCCCGTCGCCGTACAACAAGATCGTATCTACGCGCGTAACCCAAAACCAGCTCATTCATTACCGTAATCAATAATATATCAACGTTACCATTGCGCGCGTACACATATCCATTACGCTGATTTCCCGCTGACCACTCACACAATAAAAAAAAACTCCTCCGCCACCTCGCTAATAATCACACGCTCAATCGTTCCGAATTCCCCATCGCCGCGCGCGTGACAACGCGAGTCGTCCGACTGTCATTTCGAACATTTTTTCCCAAGCTCGTCGTCGTCAGGCAAACTCGTCACGCCCTCCGCACAAATCAATCAAATTCGACGCCGTCCGATGAAGAATGCAAATGTGACGAGAGGCGCTAACTCTCTCGCGGATTAAAAGTCCCGCCGCACATGGAGAGAGAGAGCCTTCGGGGAATCGTTTCGCCATTGCGTAAGAGAGCAGAGAGGTGTGCGTATATGTATATATAGATGGACGCGTGTAGTCTGCGGGTATCGGTAAACGTGATCTAGGGGGAGACCGAATTCCTGCATGAATTTGCACTACCTGAGCTATATTTAGCGGGATTTCGTGTAAAACGCGGTGCAAATGGGGGGATGTGGAAAAATTTATTTTTTGAAAAATGCAATGAAATTAGTATTAGTATTAGAATGGTTTGATTCTATTAACGTTTTCTAACCCTCGATGAATATGCAAGTGTATTTTTTGATAGATATGGTGACAGTGTGATATTAGTGTAAAAATGAATATAGATTTATTGGGGAATGTATGAAATCCATGTCTATGAAAATTGATAGAAATGAAATTTAAAAATTAATAAGGCCCTTGATAAAAATATTTATTAGTGTATCGGTGTTTTGAATAAATGACTGAATGCGCACCAAAAGTTATGTGGTAATTGTACAACCATTCTTTTTAGCTGAGGTAAAATGTTAATGATTTGACCAACATAAAGTTATTTAATTTGTGGCGAATACAAAAATAAAATTTTTTTTAAACATAAAATGATATTTTGGTAGACATTTGTAGGAAATTGTCGGTAGGTCAACCATTCCCTCGTTCTTTGCTTTTATTTATTCCTAATAAATACGAATTCATAATCGGTAGCCAAAAGATACGACCCTCTAATACAATTTTTCCTAAAATAATAAAAATCGTGTTTCTATATACGAATATGATGAATAAATGGATGTAATAATTTCAAGTGAATTATAAAATACTGTCTTATTAAAGTCCAAAAATTGAGAACATTTTGAATTTTTGCAAATTAACTTGAAATTCGACCTCAATTTGCTTTCATACCAAATGACAAATTATTGTGAAACTTCATTTCGATTCTCCAGGAATCTATAATTACCGATTACCAAAATCCATTTCGTCACGTCGAGAAACATCATTATTATTTTTTTTTTGACCAATAATTCTTTTCCAATACAGCGAGAACCAAATAACATTTGCTTTCTATCGGCCTCTGTTCGAGCACCAATTATCGCTTTGATTGAAGGATCGCCGCTGACTGAAAAAAAAATGTTTGCGATATACGCCTTTTTCAGGTCGAATTTCGCGAGTTTCGACAAATCGGCACGTCAAAATCTATCACTTTCCTCCCGAGCCACACATCGGCACCATTTGTATAATATACGTACTCTCGTTTATGAACCCCATAATCGACATTCGATTTTCTCAATGACACTTCAATATCATTGTTTACACATTAAACACACCTCTGAAAAATCGCGGGCGCACCGATCGTCACGTACCGGTCGATGATGTCCATCGATCGAAAGGGTAAACACACACTATGGCAGCGTGTAACGGTGAAGAATGAAAGCGTCGATGACTCGCGTTGTCCGAAACCGCGATACGGTTTTGTATTTTCGCACGCGGCGAGTACGTATATATGTATATACAACAATGTCCCTGGCCTTCATTTCATTCACGGCGTCTCGTTGTATGCAAATTATAACGCGAGAAAGTAGCGAAAACGCGCGGATGACGCGAGATGAGGGAGAGATTACAGACGCACATATGTATATACACGATTTGAGTGTTATTTTTGGTGGTTTCGTCGGGATTCCTAGACGCGACCTTAATTCATTTCTTCTGCTCACACACTCGCGCGGGCCATTGTTCTAGAAATTTATCGCACTCGTGAGTAAGTATGTGTGCAGGTGAGGTCAGATTGATGACATAGTATATTCCTAAAATGGATGGGACCCATGTGACAGTAAACTGTGACGATGGGAAAAATGTAGCCTTCGCGTCTCGATCGTATACTTAGCCTTCTATATACAATATCCTTTTATGTACAATGAGATTGTATTTTGGAAGTATAATAAATATCGTCTTATAAAGCGAGATGGAAAAGGTAATTTATGTCGGGATATGTTCCAGAGGAGAGATAAGGCAGGTTCCTGCACCTGCGCTTCGGAGTACCGGTGAAAGGTATACAAGCAGTGAATGGTCCCGATTCGTGCGGGATCGGCAAGATCGGACGCGATAGTGGCCTTCACTTTCGGTCGTAAGATGTCTGCTCTATCGCTTTTATCGTATGCTTTAATGATGTTTAATAATAGGCATAGTTTGGATATTAGTTATGAAAAAAAAAAACGAAAAATACTTTTACTTTTTAATCTTTTAGTTTCTATTTTCGTGAGATATGAAAGAAATCGTTTGAAAAAGGTTGGGTAAGTAGTATAAGGTATTATTTATATAAGGGATATCTATATTAACGTAATAATCAGTATAAATGTATTGACAATTATGTTTATAAGAAGAAAAGTATTAATGCTCGTTACTGTGATACGAAAATTGTTCTTTCATGATTACAACTTTTTTAAATCTTTTCAAGTACATAGTAAAGTGTTAAATACTTAGGGTCTATCATCATCACTATAAGTTTGAGTATTTCCAAACAAAGCTATTTGGAATTACGGGCCATATCCCATCAGAATCCGAATTTTCATTTGCTATATTTGACATTTAATTACTCCCAAGGTACTTTGCATATGGAATTATACATTTTATACCAGTTAATAATTATTGCTTAGAACAGACGCACGCAAATATCTATGACCAAACATTTTCTTTTACGTATACGTAGCAAAGATTTTTCAAGACAGCAAAAACTAAATAAGTAACGTTAAAACTATAACAGAACTCCAAAACAAGAATCACAAAAATTTCTGCAGCAAAATTATATTCAAGTACCTATAACGACCGCCGTCGTTTATCATACATTAGCTCTGGTGTCATCTCAAGATTTATCCCTTTTGCACGTTTTGTTCGAGAATTAATTTACGACCTCATGAAAGTAATCGTACACGAGAAAGAATTTTCCTTAAATATCGCACGTATATCACCACACCCACAATCGAATTAACCTTCTCCATTATCACTCGCAAAACCAGCACTGCACATAACACAGAATCGTTCCGAAAAACCTCCCAACGCGCTCGAAAGCATAGAATTGAGAAAGTGACTTTCGTGCATCGATATATACTTCGCCACAAAAAACGCGGCTCTCTTCTCCCTCGGCGGAGGCTAAAAACTAGCGATCGATAACGAGAACGAGCGGCTCTCGTGCGCGCACGCGTTTATTGAGTGATTATGGGGACAGCGGAGATCGAGAACGCGTGTGTATAACCGAGCGGGGGGCGAGCAAAAAATCACTGGAAACCAACGCGACGCGCAATTAGAACGAGCCCAGGAGCGCGCGCGTTCGATTATCGTTTTTCTCTTTCTCTCTCTCTCGTGCATGCGGGTTTTTGCACGAGCCGAGAGAGTATTATGGTTTTTAGAGCCGAACAGGTGTTCTCGCACCGCCCGAGGGATGATTCGATCGCCGGCTGTTTTTTGTTGTGCGAGGAGCGTACTTATATGTATGGAGTGTGGATGTGATTTATACTGGTTTCAGTAATTTGAAATTTATATTTTTATCGAGGGCGGAGGGCGATTTTCTTTTGGTTTTGGTGTGATGCCGATGTTGATTTATGAGAGAGTAAGTCGTAAATAGGCGATTTGTACCTTTGCCAGTAAGTTTTATTAGATCAAATTGATTATGTTGAATCATCGTTGGCTATAGATTAGATTGAAATTTGGTGCTTGAGATTAGTGTCGGAGATTTGTATCGGTAACTGTAATCAATCGATCTCAAGTGTTCCTAAGTAGATTCATTATGAGGTAAAAAATTATTAGTATTATTATTATTATTATTATATCTTTAAAATTTATAGAAATCTATTATTGAAGAATACATTTTCGTACTTTTCAAAGGATGATTGTACAGAACTTTCGCTACCTCTGACGTTAATTCGTAAAAAAGTTTTAGATATTGTCAGCTAATTTTAGACATAGCTCAATGAGGTGTAGGAGTCATAAGAAATATCGGGATTTTTTTCTGTTTTATTGGTTACTTGCGGTCAGCTAGTATACATACTTTCACATCTTTTTTTGCACTATAGCGACGCGAATCCACCTAAAACAAGTGAGTCTTTTTACTGTAATGTGAACTGCCCACATTATATTTTGATTGGCACATTGGTTCAGTTCACTTATATTTATAACGTGAGAATTTCTATTGAGCTACATAATTACCTTGTATATACTGCTTAGTTTACGTGTTTGCGTGAAAACAAGTAACTAATAAGTATTAATATTTAGGACTTTAACGAATCATATAGAAATGTAAAGTCGAATGAAAAAAAATTGAAAATTTTAATATGTAAAGCCAAATGTAATTTCATGAATGTACATGATGGAATTGGCATTCAATGAATTCTGATATCTCTAAAGCGAGTATCTACGGTATTGTACGTATCTTTTACTCCAGTTATTTACAACAAAACCTAAAAAGAAAAAGAATTTTAAATTCTAATAGAACCAACTACATACTTTACAATACAAAGGTTGCTCCTTCATCAACAACAAGTACACCGTAACTTTCAGCCACCTCGTCGCAATTGAACGCGAGCCAACAACTGAACATCACAAAAATCAGAGCCGCGATTTATAAGGTCGCCATCCTTTAATTAGCGCCAGTATACCTCCTTACACCTCACACACGATTCTTTTTCTTATTCGAGCGTCGCGCGGGGAAAAAATTTATAGCGCGCGACGCGCGCGGCATCCTAAATTTCTCGACTGCGGGCGCGCGTCTCGTTGTTTACGATCGCCGGAAGATCGAGAGAGCCTTTGAGCCTATGCGCGAGGTTTATGAAAGTGGGCATTATTTTATGAGGAATGCGAGTTTGATGCTGTTTATTAGTTGCGTTGTTCGTATAGGAGTGGATTTGTAAGGGAGACGGTTTATGATCGGGGACTGTTGTCATTTTTTTTACTTGGTAAAGCGTTAGTAGGACTATAAGACTCGGATTTAGTTACAATCCAAAGGGAGAAAAATATTGTATCCGATTTATAAGAAATCGGGTAGTGATGTAGGGGAGCGATGATCCAAATCTTTTTCAATAAAAAGTTTAGGAAGATTCTGAATTTTTCCAATATTTTTTTATTAATACCTATTGTAGAAATGTTCACTATAAAACAATGTCTCTTTTTTGTAAGAAACTCAATGTTTAGAAAAAACTGAGTTTTGTCTAATATACATTATAAAACCTTATAATCCCAAAGCAACTATTTCTTTTTACATAAACTATTCCTTGAAAACCTGTTAAACCCCATAAACAACAACCGCAACACAAAGACCCCAGTATATATATACCGCATAAACCACTGTCCTCACATTTTACATCCTCATATAGCCTCGGACAATTATTCGCATTACACGCGCGCACTCGGCGCAAATCGCATTCCCCGTGTATCTCCCTCCCCCTAAAAAAGGAAAAAAAAACCGAGCGCAAAATCACACCCGTGGCAGCAACGACTAATCCCCGCGACAGCAGCGTAATAACCGGCTGCCGCTTCTCTCCCATCACTCATATCGTCCGCCCACGAGATCTCGCCACCCGATAATCGACTCGCACCTATAACTTATATGTGTATGTATAATTCCAGACGATGATGACGATGATGACGACGACGACGACGTGGCTGGCTGTGTTATGCCTGGCCGCATGTGCCTGGGCTGACCCTTGTAAGAGTGGATCCGGCATTGAGCCAAGCCTCGTCTGGAAACGACTGTGCGAACTGCAGGCGCAGAAGAATGTAGATTCTAGGGTGATGATGGCGAATGGTACGAGTAGTACGGAGGTGAAGAAACTGGCGGTGAGGACGACGACGGTGAGGCCGAGGTTAGTGGCGACGACAGTGAGGCCCAAGACTGTGCATAGGGTGACTCTGATGACGACGACGACGACGACACAGAGGCCGAAGATCGCCCTGAAGAATAAGGAGGGCGTGAAGAATAGGGTAAGAATTTCGATTGGTATATTACATTATTTGATTCTTATTTATAATGCCATTGTTCTTATATACATAAATCTTGGAGTATAAGATATCGGTTTTTATAGCTTTTTTACGGTATATTGTAAAATGTACGATGAGAAGAAATGTTGAAAATTTGTTTCTCACGTTTATCGGTAAATACCGATCGACTGATTAACGTCATAACGTTGTCGATGAGATCTTAAATAAAATTACGAAATTCCCATTAAATGAAATTAAGGAACTTATATCGTTAACAATGGCAATGTACCGGAATGTCAAATCTTGTATCTCATTTATACTTACACACAAGGATATGTTATCCAAAATTTCCATCAAGACCCATCCTTTCAAAAACCACCTTACACCTATACTCGGCCAACATCCGGCATACTAAGAAAAAGTCACTTCTCTTACGCAAACTCTCTCCCGACTACTACTACTACAATATACCACTCTAATCCATCAATCTTAAAACGCAATTCGCGTACGACAAGCATCAGCTCACACGAGTTACCATCGATGTTCTAGGCACCACTGGTGTACCCAACGAAGCAGGTGCCAAAGGACAAGAGAGTACCGCTGGTGAACATCAAACTGCTGAAGGACAGTACCGCCGCGTCCACGGAAGTCGAGGCGAGCAGCAGCGGCCGACAGCACAAAGCCTTCTTCGTGAATTATCCCGCGGCGGCGCAACGCGGTTATCAGGTACGCGCAGTCTGTTTCTCGTCGATACGTGCCTTAACGCGCGCACGCGGATGAGAGATAGCTGAGAGATATATATACGTGCGCGGTGCGGCTGTTCGCACGAACGCCGAATCTTTATTAGCTTCGGAGAAGCGCTGCCGAAGGTGGATTATGACGAATTTCGATGTCGTGCGATCGATGTATCCTTTTGATGTTTATTATACGCGTGAAAATTTTTGATGAGATATATAGGGATGTTGGAATGTATAGTATAGGATATTTGAGTTATTTTAATTATTAAATAATAAAAAAAAAGAAGAAACATTATAAAATGATAAATAGTTTTAAAAGCAAAATATTAACGCACTTTTATGGATTTAGAAAGAAAGGTATATTCGAAATTCGTCATCTAAAAATTTGAATGAATCATTATAATTTTTATTATATTATGCAAGTCATTGACTTTGCCAAAAATATTTTTCCACGATTTAGTAAAAGAGCCTTAAGATAATTTATAATTTATATTTAATTGTCGACCAAAACCAAACTAATGGGAAAACTGATTCATTTCAGGATAAAGGCGTGAAACCAATGACGAAGAAGAAGCCGAGACCAGGCAAAAAGCGGCCACGTCCAGACAGCGACATCTACTACATCAAGCTGCCTCCAACTCCATACAACTACGTACCTGGCTTGGGCTATATCTCACAACCTCCGACTTTCTCGACATCACATCTGGCAGGACCACGACCCCAGAGGCCAGTACAGAATCCCTTCATCAAGCTACCGATCGATTTCGTAAGCAATGGCAAGCCTACGTCAGTGTACCGTTACCCGAGTAAGGACCAGACGAAGAAACCAACGATGCCTCAGTACCACAAGCATAAACTGGACAGTCCTGTGATCAGGCTGAACAGAGGCCCGTACTACTTCAACGGCAAGCCTGTCAGCATGTACGTGATGGAGAAAGAGGCTAGACCCACGGGTCACAACCGTTTCTGAGCACTGAGGAAGTGTATATAGGGAGGAGTGCTTGGCTAATGGTGATAGTTTAAACTGACGACGAGCTTAAAATGGAGTGATAGTCAATTGGAGTGATGGCGAAGTAGGTTGATGATGTTGATGGTATTGTTACTGGTTGGACGTGGGATGACATTGAGTGGTATAGCAAAAATGGTTGAGAGTAAGGATGATGTATGAGAATGGCTGTACGGTTGCACGAGGTGTTCAAAGATGTTGTTGAGAATTGAGAAAATCGTTTAGGTTGATCGTTAATTTTTGACTGGAATAAATTTTAAAGGGAACGCCGAAAATTATTTATCGATTTATGATTGATGTTATGTGAAATTTGGTATGAAAGCGAGTGACGTTAAACGTTATAGTTAATCAAAATGGGAACTCTATGGTATTTTAATCGGTGGTGCAGACTTTCGCTATTGAATTTATGAAATGATTTATCAAACTTTTATATTGAAAAGTTCATTGTCGACAAAATCGTCCTTTTATAAAACTGTTTTAATTTTTATGCCATGAGCAAATTGCCTTTTTTTCTACTACACAGCTAAAGGCATCAAGATTCTAAATACACTTGAGTTAGAAATTTCATCGATGCAGTTGATCCAACATAATTCCCACGTGAACCATGGATCCCTGAGTCACCCGCGTGCACCTTCAATTTATTAGTCACAGGCGCGGGTGACGAAGGTCCAGAAAATCTCATTCTTTCTTACAGCTACTGTATAAGAAGAAAAAATGTAAGACTCGTGCGATGATTCTCAGTGCAGAGCTATACATCTCTGAACAACGAACCGAAAATTCTTCTCGCGGAATCCGATTGCCAGGCGGGTAGAGAGAAAGAGGACTGCAAAAAAGAAAGAAAAAGGACATTATACGTCCAGCACCCTAATCGGGGCTGATCTTCTCTCCCGCGATGACTACTCGGCCGCGGGGAATTATGACTTCTATATACCGCGAGGGCCGCATTATTGGAATTGAATGACGTAATTTAGAGCTGGATTGTCTTGCGGTCGCGTCGCGGATAAACCGTGCATTTATATATATCTCTCTCTATGTTTCTCTTGTTCCGCCTGTTCTTTTGATCCTCTTTGCCTTTGGCCGTCCGATCGAATCGGACTTTAATGGAGATTATTGATTTGTCGAGAGCCGCCGGATTACAGGCGGCACGAGGCGCAATCCGATCGCAGAGGGGGCGGGGGGTCTAAATAGTCTTTCAGCGGACCGATCAAATAAATTGTACTCTCTCTCTATCTCTCGACTTTTCCTTTTCCAATTGTCGAGGTCGAGCTGTGCATTCGCAGCGGATGCCGGCGCTGAAAAGTGAGATTAGTTGGAGCAAAACGTTGGTGGATGATTCGATCGAATGATTTTCTTATAGTTGAGCTTTTTGTTGGCTTCTCGACAGTTCGACTGATCTTGGGTCTGAGGTGTGTGAGGCGAGGAAGCAAAAAGGCCGTGAGATTCTAAATCTTGGATCAAAATTATATTCTAGACTATGCTAATAATAAATCTTATTTTAAGCTTGACCAAGTGTGTTTTGATCGTGATAAGAATGAATGAAATCCAAATATAGCGAATTTATTTTTAACATTTTTTTTTTTCATTGTGTGATTTTCGCAATAACTAGGAGGTAAATACTTTTGTATTTATAATACTATCGAACAATCAAATTTAATGTAGCAGCGATTATTGTACTCTAATATGTTACGTATAGTCGCGCATGTGCATTATTGTACACTATATTGTATAATATATATAGCGAATTATATATTATATTTATTATACAACTGTATAAGGTAGCATTTAAAACGTTCTAAAAGCGTTGATATTTTTGTACTTTTCTACGTGTATGTGAACTCTATGCATTTGTAAATAGATGAAAAAAAACATCGTTGGTGATATGCTTTGCCTATGGTTTTTCTCTGAATACTATCTTTACATTCTTTTTCTTTCCTTTTCCCATAATATACCAAATTACTGTTAAAAATAAACTATGAGAAAATATTCAACTTTTAAAAAGGTTCAACGGTCTTGCAAGGAAATTTCAATATAATTACGGGATACAGATAAATATAATACAGTTCAGTTTTCAAAAAACAGGCGAAACATTAGTTACAAGTATATACAGCAAACTATAGTTAAGATTATAGTTAGACGTTCTTTGAAACTTTCTTCCAAGATGTTTTATCCCTAAAAATAACCCATCCATATTACAGCGTCAAAAGAATTTTAAGGAGATTTCAATGAACAATAAAAAAAATCACTTTGGGCCCTTCCAAAATCAGATCAGTACTTTTTTCTCGTATATAGGAAGTCCCGGCGGGGCGTGAGCAAGATCAACCGAACTTTCATCACCAGGTTCGGGGAAGGAAGAGGTACGAACCCGGTAATTACTGAAAAATGCGCGCCTCCGAGATGTACGACGACTGAAGGTCTTTTTCCTCGCTAAGAGAGGAAGAGCATCCAAGGATGATCTCGCAATTTGCGAGCAAGCGCTAGATCTTATCGAGTGCGCGCGAGCGCGCAGGCCAGTGGTGCTCAGTCTAGACTGGCTCTCTTGCAGGGCGTGTGACTCCTGTGCTTAACGAGCAAAAAAGTGCAGGAGCAGGTTAAGATCGAGGTGGGTAATCGTTATCGGCTAATCAGCAATTAATGAAAAAAAAGAGAGAGAAGAAAGGCGTAATGCGTGTATGAAGTGAGATATCGCGAAGTCTCGATGCTCACGTACGAGACATCCGTTTTGCAATTTGTCACGTAAATGATGGGGGAAGATCTTCGATAGCTCAGTTGGTAAAGCAGTTGTGGACAAATAGTTGTTACAGTTTAAACAAATATTCTCAAGGATTATAAGGGTGTTCAATGAAAATATATCAAAGGATTTATAATAATACGTATAAATACTTTATTGTGCAGCTCGATTAAACTTACAATATAATCATACATAATAAAAAATATTAAAGAATCCTCTTGTTACAAGCGTTCTAAACATACATCAGAAACTCGCAATCATTCACACTTATATATCTACAAGTCAGCGGTGTTAATCGGTATTATATCTGAAATCCTATAAATATCGAACTAATGCAAATTCAATTGGTCATAGTTGCTATATTAGATTCTCCATTCTTTTCTTTTTTACTCTTTTTGATATTACAGAATTGAGTGGCGTCTCAGTCTTTTATATAATCGCGTACATTGTAGATTCACGCGAGAATCATTATATTATTAAGGATTATTAATTATCGCAAAAAGTACAGTCTATCGTTCCTCGGACGTTGACAACTAGAGGCGTAGCAAATGTTTCAAAATCAGTCGTTTACGCATTTTCAAAAATAATTTAGATTATCTTAGTTGTTTTAAAAAAAGTTCACGTTAGTTTATAAATAACTAAGTCAGCGACTTTCTAGTGGTCTCGCGGAATTGACGTTTATAAATAGTTTAAAAAAGATCGTATATTCCTTCACGTTAAAAAAAATACTTTCCTCTAAAAGTCACCATTAACTCCGCAAATTATACGTACTACCCTGCATGATCCCAAATTGAATCCCACAAGTTAATCAACCAGTATGATCGCGTACTCGTCAAAGCCAAGAAAATCTACAATTTCCAATGATGCTTTTAGCACCATAAATGCCATTGTTTTATAAAAACCGTGGTGTCACTTTTCTTAAATTTTTGAATATCAAAACTAAACAACTATAGTTTTCATTGATATTAATAAATTGCAAATGTAACGAAATTAATCTTCTTCAATTTTCGATTAATTACTTCATCAATTTGACGAAAACGAAAGCGATACGTTTTTAATTTGAAAGACTAAACAAACGTCCGAATCATCATAAGTGACACCACCGATTCCATCCTACTCCGATTCACCGTTCGAACATGCCGGCACTAGTAATTTTTATTTACGGCAGCAGCGGATGATAATAGATGGGCTTTCGGCTTTTCTCCATAACATAGAAGGCCTTAGGTTTGCCGTTGCCAGCGAAGTGCTTACTGATGCTCGTGGAGGCGGACTTGCCCGTGATCGCAGGCGCGTAATAGTACGACACGGCCGACTTCTTCTTGTGCTTCTTCGCTCGCTGCTGCTGTTGCTGCTGCTGCTGCTGTTGACCCTCGAGGGAATTGCGCGAGCCATGCAAATCATTAGCTGCGATCGCAGCAGCTTCGTGCCAATTGGTGAAGCTGTTGTGGTGGCCTGCCGCATTGCGCGACATTGTTTGCTGCTGCTGAAGTTGGGTTGGTTGATGTTGATGCTGCTCGTGGTGGTTATCATTGAGACGGTAGATCTTGTCGCCATTGGAAGCCGAGGAAGACGATGACAGGATCTTTAGCTGGATTGCGTTGTCAGAGTTTTTCGTTCTGCAAATTTAGATAGAAACGATCGTCAAATGAAGAAAATAAATATCGCGACTTATTATTGACTTTCTTTTTCTGTGGGTCTAATAAGAACTGGCAGTTTATGAAGCTAATAGTTAGGAGCTCTTGTAGAAAATTTAGGATTGTAAGGCAAAATTAATGGTTTTTTATCCACTGAGAATATAGACAGCCTGATAATACTTTTCAATAGTTATAATATTTTGTATAATAAAATAGAATGACGTTCCCTTAATTTTAAAGCATTTTAGAGTATTTACATTTATGAATCTGATATTAGTAAGTATATTAAAAATTATCATTATGAATTAAATTAAAAAAAAAAGATTTCATAAGTATGTCAAAGAATTACCCATCCAACCCAAACCCATCCCCCTCATTCTAAATTTAGCACTATGGAAGAAAGTTAATTCTCTTACCGTGGTTCGACCTTCTCGGGATGGCTCAGCCACTTATCATTATTCCTACTGGGCTTCCTCTGCGTCTCAGCAACGAGCTGTTCCTGCGCGAGTTTCTTGAAGTAGTTCATCTTCTCAGCGACCTTCTGCCTCTCCCTCTCCGCCTCCATCTTCCTCCTAGCCTGTTCCATCTTCGCGATAGCCATGTGTTTCTTCTTCTCGCTTATCTTCTTCAGCAATGGCAAATTCCAGTGGTAGATCTTGGCAGGTTTGCCGTTGTTGCGGAATCCCGGATTAGGATTGGCCACGGTGACGTTGTGGCCATCGGCTGCCTTATGAGGCTTGGCGAAACTGTAGTAGGGCGGGCTCGGGGGTAGTTTAACGACGTAGACGTGGCTATCGTGGGCTGAGCCACCGTGGCGCCTACCGTATGTCGACTGGTGTAGTCGGACTGCAGGTTGCTGGTGATGGCCCGTGGCGTCTCGTGGACCGAACGCCTCCGGGGCGAGGCGCTTTCTATGGTGGCCATCTGGCACCAACAGTGGCGAGAGGCCCAGCCGGTTCAGGATTGCTGCGTTACTCGTGCGAACGGTTTCCACGTCGTCCATGGGTATGGCTAGCACTGAGCTGCTCAGGATTGCCGCCAACAGGCTGAATCTGAAATTGTACATTCATTGTTATTTTATCGAAATATTTTTAATTTCAATGGCTGATTATTTGTTGGACTGTTTGAGTCTTTTCTTTCCCATTAATTCATTTATTTTTATCGTATAAAGAAACATTATTAGCATTATTATTATTATATATTTAGAAGTAACTTATACGGGAAAATCCTATAGGTGACCATGCAAAAGCCACTCTGGCGAACCGTAGATAAATCAATTAAGATAAGATTATGGGGCAAATTGAAGAAATAGATTTGACCAAGCGGTACATCGATAATCGCAATTAATCCAAACCCGTCTAACAACTTGTTTATCAAGCGAGTTTCGCAGGACCAAATTTCAATTTCGACAAGCTGAATGTGTCGCGATACCGATCTCGAGCAATTAAATCGAGATACCGTTTACCTACACACACTACATCCTATATAACATTTTTTTTTTGCAATCCCGCGCTCGAGTTACGCCGCAAAAAGATTGTCGTACACGATGCGTGCGTTGCGCATCCCACCGGCTAATGTCTCTTTTATCACTCGCACACGATCTCTCGATCTCTCCTATACACACACGTATATACCCTCTATGTGGTGGACAAAAAAAAATCGATTACTCCTTGCGTCATGTCTTACACGACATCCGATCATTTCCTCCTCGTCTCTTCACTTCTCTCTCTCTCGCTATATATTTCATCGCTCTCCGCGACGCGAGTCATATATACCCGAAAGAAGGCAGGCGGAGAAAAACGAAGCGCGGCACCTCCTCCCGACTTTTATGGGACAAGGCTGCGAGAGGGAATTCGCGTCGAGCGAGCGGAAGAGAGGAGGAGAGAAAGAATCCTCTCTCTCTCTCTCTTTCGCTTCGCAGTGAGGCGCTGCGGACTCCGCGAAAAGTTTGTTCACCTCTCTGCGGACGCGCGAGAGGTGGACTCTCTCTCTCTCTCAGCTCGCGCAGGGGCAAGATATCTTTACTGCCGTTTCTACACTAGCCTGCGCGCCCGCGAGAGGTAAGTGAAACTCTCGCATTAAGTCCCCGCGCGCTGACCGTAAGCGCACGCGCGCAACCAGAGTCAATTTAAATCACGCGGATGGGTATATGGGGGGTGAGGATTTACAAGGAAGTGTATGATATGCACGCAGGTTCAATGTTTTGAGGATGACAACGTCCGTGAGGCTGCTGCTATGCGGGTTATATGGTGTATTTATGGGTAATCGGGTGGTACCAGGAAACGCGATTCACAAAATCTTTTCGTATGCTGTATGTGTATACCGGGAAAGGTAATTTTTGATCGGTATTTGCGGAATTGGAAAATTAAAGAAAATATGGATAATTTAATATACACTCATTTGTAATATAAACAAATGACATTTGTAGCTAAAATGCACGATATATCGTTTAATGATGATAAACACTTGTGGATGATATTAAGAACAATAATCCTTAAAAAAATTTAAGTTTCGGTTCAAATTGACATGATATTCGAAGAGTAAAAAAACGTTATTGTATAAATACATAAATTAAATGATCAAGAGATATGTCAGTTTGTCAACTATAACACTTACAACTTTTACGAGACGATTCTACAGCTCATTTCAACGAATAAACGTTGACAGAGACATACGTCCAACGAACGATTAAAATCTACTATTATATCCTACAGCTACATACATATTTCTCACTTTACAACCACACAATCTACATCCTAGAAAATTCTAGCCAACAACGCACTCGACAAAGAACCGACTGCAATACCGGCGGCAGAAAAACCAATACACCGCATACCGAAAAAAATACGAGCGCGCGCCAAAGAGTCACGACGATCGTCGTCTCTCGAAAAACCCCCCCTGGGCCGTAAATAACCGCCACCCAAGACATCCATTAACCGCGCGTCTCGTAAACCCGTCCACCCTTCCCCCGGCCACCGAAAATATGCATTAAACATCGAACCCCGGCATTGTCCATGTGCTCTCGGTAGCCCCTCCCGATGCAACGGAGGGAACCTCGCGGTCAATCACTCCTTATATACTCGCGTCATTGTTCTCTCTCTCTCTTGGGTTCGCACGCGCGCGCATCGTGGATTCAGCGGATGAAATTAATGCCCCCGTGTGGGTACGTAATAATAACCGGCGCGCGAACAATGTGTAGGTGAGTCGCGAGGTGCCGTTAGGTTAGAAGATGACGGTGTAGAGAGGTTGACCCCTTCGCGAACTGGTCAGTGAGCTTGAAATTTTGCGCGGCAATAAGTTGTTTGGCTAGGATGGAGGATGTGGGATAGTGGAGTACGATGGACCAGTGTGTGGAATTTTAATCGCGCGGTGATTTTGTGATTCTTGGGAGAAGTAGACAATGATGCCCGTGAAATTGACCTGGATGTGACGGAATTATCCTGGCTTTCGGAGAATTTTATCGGCCGTGATGCGGTTTGTACGAGTGGCCTTTTTTTAAACTATACTTTCATTGGAGGTTTGGGTTAGTGGCGGGTTATATGGTGAATTATAATATTAAAAATTGTGTTTTTTTTCGTAACTATGAATAAGAATGTACTAAATAACGTGTTTCTTTATTCGAGTTCGGGATGTAAAGAGAAAGGCCTTGATTGCATTACAATTTTTTTTTATATCGTAAAACTACAGATGACGCATGATCCTATCATAATTAAAATTGCGAAAGTAAAATCATTGAAGAATTAAATAATTCCAAGGAATAGGTCAATAAAGAGTTATTATACCATCGTATTATAATAAATTCTAAAAATGTTCTAAGCGCATGATCTATAGAATTATAGAAATTAATACTGTACAAGAACGAAATCTTCTTTGATCTATCAACACGACGACGTTGCAAAAAGAAATACAATACACCTAAGCTCAATTTATAAATACACCAAAATAGCTGAATCCTCTTAAAATATCCGTCTCTTCAAAACTCGTCGGCTCGAAAAATTCGCAACCGGTATATCAAATCCACTCACAGGCTATATATCGGCTTAAAAACACGACTCGCATAAATTACCTCGAGCGCCGAAATAATCCGACCGCAAATCTTTACCCCGACCGTTGGAAAATTATTATCCTGGCGCAGAAATTCTATGATTATCGATCGATTATTCGACTGGTGCACTGTATATATATTCTGCTCACGCTATTCTCTGAATGGCACTGATTGCAGTAAGCCGCTCTTCTCTCTGTCTGATTGGGGCCCATTGTGTCCTTCGATTCGATTCTCTTCCTATGTATTATTTTTTTGTTCTCTCTTTTTTGTGGAAAAGGACCCTTGAGTTGTGCAACTTGGTCGGTTCGCCGTGAAATCGAGAAAATTTTAAGGAGGAAGGAGAAAAGAATTCAGGATGTGCGTGACTGTCGAACGGAAAAGCTGACAAGTATGCATTGAAAAGAAGAAGATGAGATCACGGATAATTTGACGCGTGCGTTCTAGATCTAGAAACATGAGGTGAGGTCTTAATTATGTGGTTGAGTTTGGTTTGGTCTTTTTAAATTCATAGATACAGCAAAACGTTTGCTGTAAGATTATTAGGAAATGTTTTAAAAATAATTTTTCTGTATAATTTTCATAAAATTCTACATTAATATGAAACATTCATACGGATATCAAAGAAAGAAAATGCATTTGCCACATTACCATCAGCTATTTTATATATCCTATAGGAAATTCTTCTAATCATTCACAAAGGTATGCAGAAGATGAAGCAATTTCCCATAAAGAAAAAAAAAACAAAATCATCTTCTCCAACCTCGGAAGCAAAAAAAAAAATCATCGCCTCTGCAGCCACTCGAAAAAAAAGGAAACAAAAAAGAAGAAGAAGAAGAAACTCAACCACATACAGCAACAGTAGCAGCGGGTGGATGAAAGACAAAAAGGCCTATAGCCGTAATTCCTCGCTCGGCTCATGAAGAAAACATCAAACGGCCTGCGCGATCCTCGGAACTCACGTGTCTCTCTCCCGCGGGAGCGGCGGGGCAAAAAGCTCCCCCCGATTCCTAAGCGGGAAAGCGCACGCGTTGCGACACACGTATTCTATCCTACCGGGAAGCTTTTACAGTTAGCGCGAGCCAGATGTCCATATACATCGGCAGGTAAGTGTATATACGCGTCCGTTTGCGGAAGGCGGCGGCTACATAACCTGTCGTCGTGCCGCGGTGATTGGAGGAAAAAACCGCGGCCGGAGGAATGGAGTGCTAGATGTCGGCGCGAGTGGATGATTGCACGGTACGCGCGAGGGTATAATGAGATCGTGCGGAGGTGTTTATGAAAAGCCGCGTGGATTGCTGCGAGATCGTTTTTCTTAATTGCACGGGGAAGAGAGAGAGAGAGAGGAAAATCGATGAAGAAGGTCGAATTATTTAGCGTTTTTGTAAGAGGGCTTTGAAGAAAAAACAAGAGGTGATGGAACCGATTAATCATATCGGTCATCCTCGAAATAATCAGTTTTTTCACCGAGTCGTTTCGGGCTTGATGTACGCTAATGAAAAATTTAATAATACCGACACCATAAAACTGTAATTATGTGCACGATGATTGATGCGACGTGTCTTAAATAACAAAAAAAATTCAATAAAATGCGTTTTTGTAGGGGACCATAAAGTTCATTATTAATGGGGTCTTCGCGTGCACTTGATTGTTATTTGGGTCAGTGGTGGTAGTTATAATATAAGTACGGCGTGGGGAGAAAAAAAGATGGGAAATTCCGGTAAGTTGGTTTAAAATTGATAAATACTATAATCGTTGACCTTTATGATTCCAAAAATTAGATTCTTGTTGGACATATCAGTTCATTATTCTAATTAATTATTTTTTCATAATTCGAAAGTGCTGAACATAACGATCCTACTGTGGTAATAAATCTAAAAAATTTTAAGTATTTATGTCAAATTAATGTGTTATTTTAATTCTTAGGAACTAACACTAACCGATAACAGATTCATCAATTAAATTTAAATTTCTTAAAAATAGAATAATTTTTCATTCTTATTCATGCTACCGATCTTTCAATTATTTCTCACAGAATGTTATTGAAGTAACCTAATCCATACAGACAGCAACTTTATTAATACAGTTCTTAGAAAACCAATGTTAAATTAAAATTCTATCAATTTGATAACCAGCCCCTTACAATAATTACAAAACCTAATGACAGTCAAATTTCAATCTATCATATAAACAACGTTACCAATTTCCAAGAAGTATATTCCTCACTTCAAAAACCACGCGAAACCTTCCCCCATTTCCAACACAGAAACCTTATCTAGCAAAAAAAAAAAACTCCTTCACGTTCTTCAAAACGCAAATTCCTAAGCTCGCAAGTCCTCCTCTAGGCACAGCATTGACCCCCAGAGGCGTAAGTCTCGAACAAAGCCCGTAAAAAAGAACAATACATTCCTCTCTCTCTCTTTCTCTCCACCGCGATCGCGCGGCCGATTACCCTGTCCGGCTACCGTAGCTACGCACTCGCGCTTATAGGGGGAAGGGAAATAAATCCGTCGGCGCGCGCACGGCTGCGGTTACACGCGGCCCTTCCTATATACCCACGCGTTCGTGCGCAGTGTATATCTTTTCCTACTCGGAAGCGAGGATTCTGTTACGCCACCGATTTTTTTCGAGAGTGAGAGAGAGAGACCGGTTTGCGTGTACGTTGCTCTCGTTGCCTTTTCCGCGACACCCGCGAGAGAGAACGCGCATTAAGGTTAGACCGAGAATGCAGGTGCGACAGGTTGCAGAGAGAGAGTCCTAGAATGCTCGGGCGGGATGGGTTTGTGGAATTGGTGATTTTTTTTTTTCGCCTTGGGAGGAGCAGCGGGAAAAAGGACATTTTTGTAATGGTATGGAGGGAATGTGGAAATGGGTGACGACGACGACGGGTTTAACAGGAGCGGAGGTATGTTTTTACGGAGGCTGGCTTCGGATGGAAGTCGGGGTGGAAGTGTCGTGGGTTCTTGCGAAAATCCGATGAAAAAATGCATTTCGCGGTACGTGTGTATGCGGTTGTCGTAAAGGCTCGTTTAATGGCTCACACCTACGGTTAAAGCTTTTTTTGCCGTCTTTGCAGCGAAGGAATGCCCGCAACAATTCAACTCACTGACTTGAAATTGTTTATTGTCGATTTGTTATGTTTGTTTAATGGATTGAAAATTTCTTTATATTGAGTACGTTTATAATTCTTTTCGGAACTCTCTTTTTTGTGTGGACCTCGCGTCCCCCGGCTATTTCGGTTTCAGACTTTTTTTAATAAGCGACTTGGTTACTGTTGCATGTCTGCGTAGATTCAATATATGATCAAGAATTTCAAGACAAAACGATAATACTGTTCATGATGACTAAAAAGGCGAAGACAACAGAGAAATTTTCAAGAATATTTACAAGAGCGAGACAATATATCCCAAGTCAGGAAATTCCCTTATTCTAGGTCCTACAATGATGCAATGGATCTCATACAATGCAAAAAATACTACAATTCTACTTTTGGAAAAATTGGCCTTAAGTCCTTTTTCAATATCACCACAGATTTATGTATAAATAAATAATCAATTATCATTTACAATAAGGGAAACAAATAGTTTTTTCTCATACACAGTATCATATCGAATATAGTCCAAATATTCTTCAACAGTTAAATTTCTATCGTCGACAATCGCCTAATCACACGAAAACCTTTCATTCTTCCAATAACACGAACCTCTAAGCTACCAAATTGAATACCCCAATCCAATCGTCAAGCCATTTGCAAAAATCTCTCGCGGTCAGCAAACACACTTGGCTCGCTCGCTCGCTCACCGAAGCGAAAGTATAAAAATCGAAACCGAGCAAGAGCGCGTGCATCCGAGAGAGAGCGAGAACGACGTTCCTCAGCGCTGCCTCGCGCAATGAAGAAGTTAAAAGGCAAAGGGCCCTTCTCTCTCTCTCTTTCTGCTCCTTCTATTCCACTCGCGTAGCGTCAATGGCGTACGTGAGCCGCGAGCTCGCAGGCGCAAAAAAGATCGCCGGTGTAATTCGCACGCAAAGCTCGCTAGCGTCCTTATGCGCAACGCGTGTAAGACGCGCGCGCTGAGCGTATTATACCGGGGCCGCTTTTAGGACCGTGTATTACGTTGTAGTATGCCGCTCGTAAAGGTCTGAAGTATACGGGAGAGAGGTTGAGTTTCTTGTGCCTATGGTGGTTGAAGCTTGAATAATGATGTTATATCATAGGTGGAAAAAGTGATTTTTGTTATAGGCCGAGGATCGGATATGTTGCGAGGGGGTTACCTTCTTTTTTTTTTAATGGATTTGAGTGGTTATGAGGGTTGAGAATGTTTAAGGTAGAACTTGATATCGATGGTGATGAAAGGATGGAATCGTTTAACCATTGCAATGTAATATTGAAGCTGGTTCTGTGTGAAATCGAAAACGCTTATTTGCAGCGACAATATTAATAAGATAAGCGTTTAAAATCAAGATGGTATGCTACATCATTAATTCTAATGTATGTCCCACGTTTTTTGTTTTAAGCTATAAAATCTAACATGTACACGCTACGATATTCCAAACCACTCGTTCCAATATCTAGGATAATTCATAACAACATTATTAAAGAATTTTTCAATATTTATCAAATTCACATTACCGGATGCACTTCTGACACATTTTATAATTTATTGCAGATTGGTTCCCAAATTGCCTACCAAAAAACATAAGCAAAACGTTAACTGAATTAATACGGTTAAAGAAACCATCCAAACATTCTATTCCTTACGTTTATATTTAAATATATATATTTATCACCAAACGTATAGGGGATTGTTTTACTATAGCGTAAAACTAATACGTCACTTTACATGGTCCACTTAACTCGAAAAAAGATAACACTGATATAAAGGAGTGAATAATATAAAAATGTATGATATATATACAATAGTAATAGTAGAGTTACAAATGCGATGATTACAATAAAAGTTAGCTCTTATAGATGAGAGCTCTCTTATACACTTGGCCGACCAGAGTTCATTGCGAAATGAGACACTTAAGAAACTATGGTCTGATCTGAAGCCGGATTGTAGAGAAACAAGCAAATTACGGGATTCAAGATAACTTAAGATTTGGCCTGCCACGATTTTGTCGAAAATTGTTGCTTCGAGAAGAATTAGAGCCGAGACGTCTAATACTAATAATATTATTAACATATAGTTTAAGGAACCAATAAAATTAAAAATAGGCACGACAACCGCTTGAACGAGAAGTCCAAGATTTTAGCAAACTTAACTCGGGAAGAAATGAGTCACAGTTTAATTTTCTGGCTAGATTTTTTAATAAGAAGTGAAAGACAGTCGCCACATACACGTGACTATGCGAAAAATCGCAGATTCTACAAATATGGAAATCGTACGTTGGTTATTACTACCTGGAAGGTATACCGGTACTACCGGTTCTTTTCTGTACTACCATTGTATTCGCATGGACAATGCAGGACTTTGTGGAGCGCTGGACCGCTCGCACGTGCATCGGTGCAAAAATTTAACGGAAATGAACATAAGCGATAAAAGCAAATGCTCGTATAGTAGTCTTATATATTTAATTCATAATATAGGACATGTAAGTATTTAGCATGTACCTTATTCCATTAGATATCATAAAATCATTATAAAAAGTAATATTAAACTAAAATAGCCTAAACAACGTTAACTAGCTATTATTACGTCGGAGAACCTATATCACTCGGCAAACAAAAACCACCCAACCATACACACCCGCGCTCTTAAATTGCCTAACCGCGTTAATAAAAGCCGCTGCACCTCGACAAATTTTAATTATCAGCGCTCGTTCATCGGGGACAAACCGCCCGCGGGTGCATATATAACGTCCCAGGCGTAAATTTCTGCGGGGGCAAAAAAGTAAGCCAATAAAATCCCAGCTGCTGCTGCTGCTGCTGTAGCAAATTGAGCCGTAAAGAGAGCCGGAGTCTCGCGGTCGCAAGGCACACAAAAAACGAGCGATGCCGTTACTATGCCCGGGGTGTGTATGTATATATACCTCCCCCGTTAATGATCGTTCCGATGCAATTAAAGTCGCTGCTATAGCAGTCGCCTGTAAAATATACTGAACACAGAATGTGGGTGGGGGGTTTCTTTGTGTTACCAGGCCGCGGGCACCTGTGTCCGTGGATAATGAATTTAGTGTGCACATTGGGATGCAGAAGAGAGAATGAGAGAGAGGAGAGAGGGTTGAGTGGGAAAATTCTGTGCAAGTGGCGAACAAGTGGTGTGTGTGTATGATAAAGCGACTGAGTTTTATTGCTGCTGTAGAGTAATTTTATTTGTGAATGTTTCGATTTCAACTGTTGTCTATGTTTGTTATATTATACTATTTTTTAATCATATTAAGCATTCATTTATTCTGTATAATAAACGTTATTTATCGTTGAACCCATTCGCGAATTTAATTTCATTTAATAAACTTGTACGAAATTATACCGGCGAGAATCACATTTCGTACAATGTAGATATGCTTAATGACGTAAATTACACTGCAAGCCTATTGTTACGATTCTCTCATTCGTTCATTACCTCTTCCATGAGCAAGTGATTGTTTTTTTTTCACTTTCCGGTAATTTAGCATCATTAGCACCACCTACCCCACAAACAATCTCACATATTTTATCTTATTTAATCAGCTTGAAAAAAAATAATTGCGAATCAAGGGTTAATAAATGTTGCAAATAACAAAGTCAATTTTCAAAGATCTTCAAGAATGATAAACCTCGAACGCATTTTTTTCTCCGCAGTCCCAACCCCCCATCGTTTATTCCTGCACTCCCACTTTATTTACGAGTCAATTTTGCCAACAACTTATCTCGCTTCACCGAACAAAAAAAGCCAAATACACTTACAGCCTTTGAAAACTTCAATATACACACACACACATACGCCCGTATAGCAAAAAGCCTTCGGAGCGAAACAAATGACGCGCCATTAACGATATACACCGATGAACAAAAATGCGAAACATCCCTCTCTCTCCCAACCCTGATGCGCAGCCATAACAAAACCACAGAGCGCCGCACGACTCCACGTCGCTCAACATCGTCCCTCGCCTTATCTCCGCATCGGCCACCGCGATGAAAAAAAAAAAAAGTAAACTAAAAATAATCCTCCCGATCCAGAACGTGTCGTCGTCGTCCCGCCACGCTCTCCTCGTATTATTCAACGCTTTCTCCTCTCCTGCCGCCCCGTCGCATACATACATACATACATACATACCATTGTGTCTCGGCCGCGCGGAACAGGAACACACGCGCGGGTCCCCTGAAAAAGGAACAGCGCGAACGCGGTTGATTAATGGCCAGGGGGACTATACCCCCCCGCGACCATCGATTTTCTCTCTCCTCGCGCGCTGGGCTTTTCTCTGTCTCTCTTTCTCTCTATAGGTACGGCTTGCTGCAATCGAATGCTGCGCCAGAGAGATAGGCATCGGCGCGGCGGCTATTCTGTCAATGCCGGGAATGCGAATCGAAGAGAGAGAGAAAAGTGCGCGCGATGCGGCCGGTTTTCGGGTAAGGAATCGTGGAGGTAATATCGAGGAACGAGGAATGCACGGCGCGTTGGACGTGTGTAATTATTGCCGCCGGGGAGGTTTTCGCTGAGGCTGAGTTATGTAAGCGTCGGAGGTGGAGGAGGATTTTTGTAGGGTACGATTTTGTAGAGGTATATAAGGTGCTGTACTGGGAATTAGAGCTGTTATGTGATTTCGTTGGAGTGGTGTATAAGAAAGGACCTGAATGGGTTGAAATTGGGTTTATTTTATCTATATGATATGCTTTGTAACTAAAGATCGAATAAATCGGATTACAATTTGTATCGGGTGAAGCGAGGTGTAACGTGTGCTTTACGATTTTATTCTGAAAAGTAAGCTTCACAATTTTTTTTTATAATTTTGATACAATTTGCAAAAGATTTGGTTACATGAATACCCTATATTATTATATTTTCAACAGTGTCTAAGTGCTTTGATGGCCATCGCTTTTACTTAGTTACAAAACTAATCCAGTCGACAAAATAATTAATTATACTATAATTTTAACAAAAGAAAAAAAGCATGTTTCATTTCAATATTATAAAAATAATTATTTTTTTATTTTTTTCTACTCATACCTCCTCTAAAACAACCTCGACATTCCAATAAAATGCTTATAAGTATACATTTTCGTTTTATGTATACTGTAAATCTGATTACCAAACTTATCAAAAACTGATAACAAAGATTTCAATGAAAAGAAAACTTGATTCAAAAGAACCAACTTACTTTACTTCGAATACCATAATATATAACAACACATAATAATTCCATCAACAATGCAACCTCGAAGACGACCAAGCCCAATCTTCTTAATATCGCGAAAAGCTTATTACCAATATATATACATTCAATTCTCTCTCTCTCTCTCCCCTCCAAATCAGCTTACTCCGAACTTACATACTTCTCCCTCGTAAACCACCAACCCCCCGTGCGCATCAAACTTTTCAAACTCTTCATCACCAACTAATTTCAAACAGCAACAATTCCCATTCGAAAACGCAACGCAGATAGACCTAAGCGATCGATCGCGACGCGAATGTTCGCAACCGCCGTCGTCGACGAGTCGTCGCCGAGAGAGAGAGAGAGACAGAGACCGGGAAGTGGCGATAAGCTGCGCGGTATATATATACAATCGTACCTTTCGTGCGCTCTCGCGTACAACGCTGCCATTCAAGACTAGGTACATATATACACGCACGTGAGAGCGTGTCTAGCTAGCACTCTGTCGGCATCACCTAAGGTCTTGTGTGTGTGTCGCTCGGCGCCTTTTTTACAGAGCCGCGCAGGAATAGTTCCGAGGATTCTTCCTCCTCCTCCTCTCTAGCGACGAGTTTGTTTGCGCAAGAAGAGACGGAGAAGTTTTGCAGATAGGTGAGAATGCCGAGAGGGAGCATCACAGCTTTGTTGCGTGCACGCGCGCGCGAAGAGACTATGGAATGTCTCTCGGTTATAAGGAGACACATACACACGTCGAGGCGTGGACGAGAGGCGACGCGGAAAGGGTGGAAGAGTGATGCAATGAGTTTTGTGCATTAGCGAGAATGCCTGTGGTAATTGCAGTGTATAGCGAGGTATGTGTGTGTGTGCGACGGGGTGGACGTTGTACGGAGAAAAGTCTGTTATAACGTTGTTGGTATATAGAGGTAGAAATGATGGTATTCTGTAGTACATAGGTACGAATTTGTAGATATCTTTGAGGTTGATTCGACAAGTATACAGTTTTATATTATTGCAGGTATTAAAGGAATAATCATAAATCAATTCATTAGTAAAAATAAAGATATTCATGGTTTTCTCGAATTTTAATATCGGTATAGTTAACGCAAAACCTAAGGATCTTAGGTTTACAGAAAATAGAAACAAAAATTGACCTTCTAGATTTAACACTCGTGTTTGCCCAACGTATCATTTCATTACTCATATCAACCGCAAGTCACAAAAGATATATCCCTCCCCCACACCTCGCATGGTTGAACCGAATATAAACTTGTAACCCTAAAACACGCTGGACTTGACAGCGCGCACAAAGAAAGCGAAAACAGATTAAGGGCCTTTATTTACTTTAAAATGAGATATAGAGTGAGAGAGAGAGAAAAAAAAGGGATCGAGACTACCGTCGTCTGGCGACCCTCGCGCTCCCTCGCAACCAAGCACTTCCCACGATTTGGTCTACGAAGCCTGATAAAATGGAATTTAACGCGACGATGCCTTCAAGGATTTCTCTCGCTCGACCCCTGTACACCGACTTCAGCCGACCGGGAAAATTCGTTTCAGCTGCGCGTCTTGTATAGTTGGGTTACTTATAAAAAATATTGTTATTTATATTGTTGAAAAAACGAGAAGATGTGAAGATATATAATGTGATAGTTACCGATAAAATCCTTGATTTAAAAAAAACATTGTTTATCGATTCATTTGATGCTTAATATAATTTTGAAGATTATTTTAAATGTATTATATTTAAACTAAGTCACAGGTAACTTCATAGATTAATTCAAAGTTACAGAAATAAGTGTTTCGTGCCAAACCTTGAATCAACATTTTTATAATTTTAGCATTAGATTAAACATTTTTCCTATAGAAAGCATGAAAAAGTAAAATATTTGTTATGACTTAAGATTGTCTCGTTAAATTTGAGTAAATACTCTCGCATTCTCGCATTAAAATACAATAACGATATATACTCGTCGGCCGAAATTACACTCCACTTATCCCGAAATGAAAGTCCCCGGCACGATAAAAGGGTCGCCGCCATCATAACCGTAATATCTTGTCTTTATACACGGGTTTTAATCACACATTGCGAAATCGCAGCGCTTAAATTCCCATTGCGGACCCAAGGGTCGTCCCTCGTCTCGTTTTGGCAGAGATTTTACACCCCGTCAAATAAAGTTATCAAGAGGAATGCTAATATTTATTTGCATGTAAGAAATTCTTGGGTATATAACAAGTCATTTGTTTGTAATTAAAATCGTATAGGGTTATTTTTTATCATGATAAATGCTTTTTTATTTTTTTAAGGATCTTTTTTATCTTTGGAATTCAGCAAAACTTTTAAAAATCTATTTTATACTTCCTTTGCTACTTTATTTAATTGTGGAAAATTATTTTCGTTCCAACAATGCAAACTTCAGAGTCATCACTTCGTTCAGGAATATACATATATTTTTTTCAACCTTTGTTCTCAACGAAGCAAAACTTCTTTGTATCCGGCGTATAAATAACCGCTTTTTCGAGAATCTTGTATCATTATTTACGATTTCCGATACGCACGGGGATAAAGAAACGCGAATAAAACACTAAATGAGAAATAAAGTTTTTAAACATATATAACGAAATGGCTACGAAAAAAGCGATAGTAAAACGTTACACTGTAATACCCGTCAAAGAATTAAGGAGCATACACTGTCTAGACTATATATATAAAACGGCGCTCTAAAACCGTTGATTTTACGAGCGTGTAATCCTTGGATCAGATGTGGCTATAGATATAGGGGGAAAGCAATTAACCCGATGGACAGTTAAAATTTCCGAAGGTGTATAGCGAAAAAAAGTCCTGTCATAATAAAAATAACTATTAAAACAGATATCTGATTGACGCTTCTACTTCAATCTAACCCTACCATCCATTGATTCTAACGATTAATACACTAAAACTAAAACCACAAGTCATCAAAAAATTTCACAAATCTTCGAAAAATCCCATTCTTCCACTCTAATCCCCAGCTAATCCTCTTTCGACCCACTCTAGCTCCCCCCACAAAAAACAAAAATCCGCAACCTCTGATAACCCATCTTTCTCTCTCCACATCAATCTCTCTCTTCCTCGACCCGCACGCTCCTCCATCATCATACATACGCGAACCTACTTTCCGCGGGGTCTTATAATCCCACCGTAGCATCTCGCGTTGCATAACGGTGCGCGGCATTACGTCAGAGACGCGCGCGCGCGGGAAAAGCGAAGGGACGGAAAAGCGCGCGCGAGATAATGAGGGTGGGAGAGGTAGAGGTGTATAACGTACATATATACGTTAGAGTTAGCCGCGTCCGCTCGTTCGTTTGCTCAGCCGGGAATTTTAGGCGTGAGTGTGTGTGTACACGGGGCGATGCGCCGTTCCGCGCCGCTGATAAAGCCGGAGTGTATCGAGTGTGCTGCGGTTTTGGGAGGTGGAATTGAAGAGCGAGTTTTCAATGCGAGTGCTTTTCGAATGAGTGTGTTCGGAAAGTGAGGTTTGGAGTTGAGTTTTTGAAATGTTGTTTCTTGTACGGTTAGTTTTATGTTTAGTGAGGTGTTTTAAAGGGATGAATGATTTTGTTTATTTTATTATGTATACTGGTCGAATTGTTTGAGCACTAGTGAGAGGAAAACAGATTTATATATTATTTCAGTTTAAGTGGTGAAGTTAATCGGTTAAAATAGTATAAATTAAGAATACAAAATTATACCTGTACGTGAACAGGTTAGATCGGTATATTTATTTTAATTGGTATTTATTGTAATTTGTATGATATTATAAGTAAAAATTATTCGTTTATAATTAAAACGACCTTTATTGCACGTCTGATTATAATTTAGTATCTATTTGGGCTCACGAGAAATTAACACACTTTTCAATGTACAAAAAAAATCTTGTAATATAAAGAGTATCAAAATGTATTAAAGTAAATGATATGTTTTCAAAAAAGCAGTAAACTTGAATTTACAGTCCAATTAATTCATTAACGCGCATGCATTCGAATTAATCCTGCTCGGATCAATCTGCACCTAATGACAGTATTAAAATCGAGGTCAATTATCCTGCTTTTAATTAATACGAATTTTGCATAAAATACGCATACACACATATAGCATTACGCACTAGTAAACGTAGTCTTGATAATCTTCATGTTCAACTGCTGCTTTGCATTAATCTCGGATTACAATTTTTTTTATTCGCTTATATCGTAACCTCGATTTATCCATTTAAAAAAACTTGATATAGAAAACTGCCCCGCTCGCATAATGCATAACGGAAACATATAACATCTTCTTTACTCGCAATCGAATACTCGAAGGTAATCCGAGCGGTAGACTCATCAAAACAACAAAACTTTCTTGACGTGGTTGCAAAAAATCACAGTATTTAAATTTTTCTTTAAAAAAAAAAAAATATAATATCTATAAACATCGAGAGAAAAGTTTATTAACATTACTTTATGGTGTAATAATGGTACAATCATAATAATATATAGTAGCTATACGTAAAAGTCAAAATATATTTACCATCAACTATAAAAAATAGTAAATGATTAGCTAAATTTATACATTGTAAACATTTTCAGGAAAATCTTGTTGATCTAACAATTAGTGACTATTATTATCACAAATATCATTAAATAACCAAAATCCCCAGAACACAGTAAAAAAATATTACAATACTTCTATAATTCCTATTTCGAATAATTATTCCTACCGTACAGCAAACTTAAATGCACTTTAAACCACCAACAAAACAAAACCCCCATCCAACTACCTCAAACCACACAACGTTTATCAACATTACCACGCAAAGCGCGGCGCCCCATTACAATTCCCCATAAGAAAATATATCCCAGCCGGATTTTCATAACAAGTCTCCAACAACCTTATCTATTAAAGTTCACGCTCGCAAGTAGCACATCCACACATACCGACTTTTCCCGGACCATTAACATCTCGGTAGCCTCCACCTAACAAGCGCCCATACCACAACGACACCAGCATGAGGCTCAGGCAAAACGACAAAGACTGCGCCTACACACAGGCGGCTCGCGATAACGGACACCATATAGCCGCGGCGGCGGCGGCCGGGAGGATGAAAATGAGGGTGCGACTCTATGTACGAGATTCGCGCGCGCGGTGAGTAGGTACCGTAAGTCGCGCACGTGCGACGACGGGAGATGAGCCGCGGCTAGAGTATACGTACGGTACACGCGAGTTTTCGCGACGACGCGCGGCGCTCTAGTTTTCGGACGTGGGAACGGAGAAAGATAGATAGGTGGACGGCTATACAGTCGCGACGCGCGCGGGTTTCTGGGACTGCGATTGAGATTGAAGGAAACTGTTTTTCTAATGGACAGCTTGGGAGCTGTGCCAGTATGCGAGAGACGATGTGACTTGGTTATCTATGTGGGGTACTTTATATACGCGATCGGTTGACATAGATGTTTATAGGATTATTGCGCGAGACGCGCGGCTTTTTTTTTGTCGTTAAGGAGATCTAGTTTTACTGTTTGATTTGGATGTAGTGTTAGTAGCGATACCGGTTGCGATATGTATATAGAGTTGGTAGGAAGTTTAGATGTAGGATATATTTTTAGAAGAAATTGTCTCACGAGATGTGAATTTTATTCTGTACATGGAATTTATGCAAAAGTTGGTAAAATAAAATTGAGGTTTCCACTGTAGTTGGTGCTATACTTGAGAATCGTTAAAAGTATCAAGTAAAAATAATGTTTATACTTATTACTGACAGTAAATACAGTCCTAATACATGATTCCTATAATAAATAAAAGAATATAAATCGTTTTAAATAAATATACCATATAAAAATCATAGGTTTTACACCTGCGCGCGTTTCGAAAAGCTCATATTTCACAGGCGAAATGGTCCATAGCGACAGAAACAGTATAGACATTGTATATATATTGAGCACAATTATCTTGCACAACACGTGTATATACCTGACAGGATATAGTTTTGAAGAGCTGTTTCAAAGCTGGTGATTAAGGAATTCGAAGTCGGGACACGCGAGTTTGAGCCATTTGGCGCCATGTCAAAGAAGTCCAGGATGTGTTCGAGTTTCGTTCATTTTTTTTGCCCTCTCTCTCTCTCTCTCTCTCTCTTTCTCTGCCCGTCGGTTTTTACGAGCGCACGTGTTTATGCGACTGTGAATGCGTGTAGAGCTACATACACGGTACCCGAAGGGGGAGCCAAAGAATTTCACGGTTCGAATCGACGTCTTCTTTTTTTATAGGTAGTTGAAAAAGCATCGTGCAACGTGTTATTATAATTGAAAATTAGATTTTTGTTTCAATTATATATTGTGTCAGAGAGACCGTGAATAAAAAAAACTTTACTTAATTTAATACAGTTATCAATTAACAGCAGACGTTTTTGTGTTCCCCGACTTTTTTACGCCGACATTCCGATATTATATTCAATTACAAGCTTTAAAGGCGCGCACTGTTATATGATTTATTACGTTACTTAACATTTTTACTTTATTATCGTTGTTATATACCTATTTCATGTGATTCAAAAGTTCTCGCGTAAGTACATGCAAATGGGCATTGTATACAGTCGAATCTAACGGAGGCATACCATTAAATCCGCATTATTATCCTTTACCATAACCGAGCAGAGTCCCAAGGTGGTCTCTCTCTCTCTCTCTCCCTCCCTGTTTCCGTGTAAAAAAACAAAAATCCTCTAATTGCACCGCAAGCCACTGTATTCTACAACAACTCCTTATTACTACGCTGGGGATCCCAAAATTATTGCGGATGTCACCGCAATTACTCCGTTGACGACGAAAAAGAACAAAACGTAGCATCATCCTCGTAAAATCATCTCTTTAACGAGCTCCCTCTCTCTCTTTCCCGATGTTTATAACACTCAGCGAATACTGTTTCCGCAGAAGCTCGAAATCGAAAGGGAACAACAATTCGCGCGCGATTCTCCGAACCCGTGGCTGTATTATATATTACACGCGAATGGCACGCGAAGGCGTTTAGCGCAGTTGGTCTGCGAGAGTTGCGCTCCACTCGAAAAGAACGTAAAACAAATCCAACCCCCTCGTGCATATATAAGCGAGTATATAGGGGAGAGGAGGGAAAAAAAAGAAAGGGGGATAAATAAAGTGGACGTGTCGCGGGGGCAATTATCGTTCGTATATGCGCGCAGGGCGGAATGGCCAATTAAATCGTTACGTTAATTCGCGCGACGTATAGCCGCGAGGCGACGATTTTTCGCCCGCCCATGAAGATAGAGAAGCTGCTGTCGCCGAGGGAAAATTGCGAGCTATATATAAGCCAGTTCGAACTTGAGAGATAGCTATGCGGCTTTTTTCGTCCGGAAGGATTTCCTCTTTTTCTGAGGATCCTGAGTGATGGAGGAGTTTTATGTACGAGGTGAAGGGCGAGTGATGGGTGAGAGCGTTTACGAGGTATTTTTACATATAATTGCCGTTTTGTTGACTCCTGTCTCGTTTTTTACGCTACGTTCGCGTGGAATTGAAATATGTAGGCGGGTAAGTCTTTACATGTATAAGTAATGAGTGAAGGGTGCGCGATCGTACTTTTTCAATTAGGCGCAGCTTAATTGAAATATGTCACGTGAAGTGAATTTCCCATTTCAATATTGTGCAATATGCAAGATGAACTGTCAAACTAATTTTGTACTACAATTTTGTTTGTTATTAAATCAGTGTATAAATAAGTGCCTAACAACATTATTTTCATTTACAATATTTATTGAATTGCATTTTGTTCATCTGAAGCTATTCAATTCCTTGCCAAAAAGTTCTGCAAAGATTTCTGCAAAGACTTCGGAGACCTTAATCAAAAAGGTATGGAAGAAATTCTACAGAACCCTATGCAAAACTTTTGCAGGAAACTCGAACTCTGTAGTTGTTTTTGTGATGGTAGCTTTTGAGCAAGGCCTCTCTCTCTCTCTTCAAAACTAAATAACTTCAGAAGGAGCTTAATAAAAGAGAGTAAATTGTCTGTCAAGATGATTATAGAGTTTTAACTTATTATTTTACCTAGAGTATGCAAAACCAATTACGCGAGGTACAAAGAATAAAAGTAAAAGCAGAAACTTGTAACCGTAATTTCATCTTTCAATAACAATCTTCGAAAGGCAAATGTAACGTATAAATAACGTTTGTTACTGTTCGACGTATACGCGTACATAGCACAGGGATGTACACAAGTAAAAAGAAGAAAAGGACCTGTCCAATTTCGCGACCAGTATTGCAAGGTAGAAATAATACATTAAAAGGCAATAATTATTGTTGAGCTGAAAGTAATTTGTAACTCGATTAATTTGATTGCCGCTCGAGTGTCGATGCATTTCGCGCAAAAAAAAAGTGATGGCACTGAATTCGATCTGATTAATTATAAAGTCAATCCATTAAGAAGTCGTTAGATTATAAAGTGTTACCTGGTGAACTTATATGCATCACGTAAATAACTGTACTTTCATTAGTACAGTCACGATCTATCGTTCAGTAATAATTGTCACAGAAAAATTATAAAATAAGAATGAAGAATCTCAATCATATCAATTTTAAATATACAAAACAGACAATTTTTCATTGATTTTAAATTTAAAATTTTATAATTGACATTTCATTCGTCTAATGCCGTGTATTTGAGTCTTTCGTAGGGCTCGAATAGTAAAATGTTACTGTGATAATTGGTAACGGTTAGTCACATTACTCAAATGTCTTAAACGCCATAATAAACTCACCACGGGTGATTTATGGAAGGCTGAAACATGTAGTATTTTATTATCTGTCTACTACGTGAATAAAACCTATTTCTCGCCTCTACTTATTTTAATTTTTCTTCGCGTGAGATTCGATTCATCATCTTTATTAATTCTACCTTATAGAGTGAAAAATCTGATTATTGCAATCACAAAGGGTTCATTTGTTTTTAAAACCTACTTCTTCCGCGTGTCAAATGTGATATTTTCTATAATTATAAGATATTGCAAACATTCGGAACGATTGTGTACACAAATAATTACAATAACAATAAATAATATATGTATTTATAATTGTAAAAAAGAAAAAAATGCTCTATCTGCAGCTATTCTGACAGAAACAGATTCTCGACAAAATTTAAACTTTTGTTACTTAAATCGTATGTCATAGATAAATCATTATTTCAATATCAATCAGATAAAAGTTACATTGTACATATTATACCTGTCTTTTTTTCTTTCTTTTTTTTAAGTAGCCCTTATCTCATTATTCAGTTTTAGTACGCTGTATGCTGCCCATCAAAATTTTAATTAAAAAATTTTCTTTTTATTTTATAAAGTATATTACTTTGCCGATGTCCCTTACATTAATAAAATACTTACTCGAATATAGTGCATGCTACGTACTAAAATTTTAATTAACAATCCTGACAAAATAAAAATAAAATGAAAAAGTTAACATTGAAGAATTTGCACAAACTGAATTTTTGTTTGTAATCGATCAAAAATAACAAACCTTCCAAATCTAATAAAATCATCCATCACATATATCCTTCCCAATCTACTCAACAAAGCTATAAGTACAGTTAAAAAAACTCAAACAGCCTTTTTATCCCCATATATTCACGTAAACGAGAAACCGGAAAACCCACCTGAGAGCGTTGTCCGTCATCCTGCCGATCTTCTCTCTCCCTCGTATATGTGACTCAATCCTCCTTCCCTCCTTCTGTATCTCTCTTCCTCGTGAACCGTGTCTCTCTGGATCAAAAACCGCGACTCGCTGATCAGTGTGATACGCTCCTGCGCCGTACAAGTGCGCGCGAACGACTGACCGGCAGGAGCACGGCTGCCCTTAGCCTTGGTGCTCTCATGGCGGGGATACTTCTCCCCTCCTCTCTCTACCTCTCCATTGGCGGAAGCGAGACGGAGAGAGAGAGAGACGGTGTATATAGGCGCGGATACCTACACCGCGCGCGCGCGCAATGGTCTGTGCGCGTAAAAATGCTCTTTTTTTCTACCGCTTGTATAGGTATACACGGAGGCAGAGAATTTATCGCTCTAATAAGATTTAACGCGCGTTTCGCTACTCTTGAAAGTCCGCGCGCTTGCGAGCTTGGAACGTCTCTAGCGGAACCGCAAAGTGGATTTTGCTTTTAATTTTGCTCTCGCGACGAGATACACACACACACCAACTGCGAAAGGTTTATTTGGTCTTTACGCGGTTTTGCTGTGTCTATAGAGGTGGCGAGGGGAAATTAAACGATTGTTGATCGGTGTAACGAACGAGGTTTGTCTTTCCGTTTCATTATAGAGTTGGCATTTGGAGCAAACTTTTTAAATCTCTGTTATGTTATCTTGTAATTTTTTTAAAGATTTAGTACATGATCGGAGTTTTAAAGACATAATTTGTTGTTGTTGTTGTTGTTGGGAAAATCAACTTTGCTTTTACCTGAATAAGCAAGAAAATCAAATCTAAAAAGCGTGAGTAATAGCAGCTGCAGGCGTTATCGTGTGTGAAATTATATCCTGCATTTAATCATTGATTTTTTTATTTAGGTCGCAACATACTTCATAACTTTTTCTTACGAGATTTTTCATCGCAAATTAATTTCTAATTGCAAATTTGCGCTCAAGGAATGTCTCTCACGTGATAAGAACTCTCTCTCTCCGGAGTATCTATCATCAAATTAAAAATAGAGTAACGTTTTCATTTTATGAAATGGAATGATTTTAATACATTAATATTAACATTTCGAATGTTAACACTAATTAGAACCCGTAACGATGTATTAAAAATTAATAACCCCATCATATGTGTAAGAACTTTTCCAATACAATTTTTTCGAATAAATGAATCATTCGTAATATATTGTATATTTTATATATATCATCATTATTAGATCAGAAGTTTTGCTACTGTAATGTCGAAATGACACAATTATCCGAGACAAAGCCTGATTCCTAATGATAATTAAATTTATCGCAAAAAATTAATACGTACCTATGTGATATTTTATCGACGCGAGAAAAGCCATAAAGCTCGAGACAAAAGCGTATAAAATAGAACAGTAGAAAGGAAGACGGAGAAACGAGGCGATAAACGGAAAAGGAGCAAAATGGAAAGGATGTACAGATAGGTAAACGTGTGGAAAAAAAACGGACGAGGAAGAGAAAGAGAGGAAGGTGAGAAGATAGAAAGAAGGTAGGTACGGGAAGAATGAAGAAGATAGATATGCGTGTGCACGGTGCATGCACCGACACGCGGCCATAGCCGAAGATTCCCTCTCCTAATTAACGAAATTGCTTCCTTTCTGTTAAGAACGGGAATTTTTTTCCCTTTTCTTTATTGTATCTATTCTCTTCTCTGTGAGAAGCCGCCGCCACCACCGCCACGAGTGAGATAATTAGCACCTGCTTAATATTTATGTCAGATGTCAGCATTTTTCATTTCGAAACTTGGCGTTTTTATTTTATATATAGAAAATAATTAAGTTTGACGAGTATTAAAATGGGATGGGTTTCGAAAATCACTTTTCTTCGTATGGCGACAATAGGCGTGTTACATAGATATATATTAGTAAGTTATTGCCGAAAGTGAAAATTTTCGTCAACAATAAAAGTTAAGAGGCTTCGAGAATATATATGGATGGGGAAAAGTGTTAAGACAATCGTAAATCATTTCATGCAGGGTTTCTAAAGAGAAATCTGCTTTGTGTTATAGAAATAAGAATAGTTTTGAATAACAATTTATATACTATACAATATTTGTGAATAATAATATTCATCAACAATATGAAATTGGTTGTAAGTTATAACGTTCAGGTACAGGTATATTTTTAAAATAAAAGACCATTCAATGTAAATTATGTTTTCTATCTCGTAACAATTATTGATGTACACATTAACGCGTACTGTTATATTTATCAATATAGGTAGATACTTATTACCTTCTTGCATTTCATTTAAATACAAGGAGAAAAATTTTGTATTAAAAATTACTATTTCCGATAGTAACCGTAGGACAGATATTCATATTTACATGAAAATTATTAAAATTTATAATAAACATTGTTATGATCTGGTAATTTTTACTATATTAAAAACAATTTTCACTATAAATTGCAGTAAATTTCACGAGAAAACGAGTCTGCGTCACGTTTACTATCAAAAATAGTAATTTTTACTACAAAATTTTTCTCCATGTATAAATCGAACTTTCATGAAACTTATAATTAGCTAAAAAGTAAATAACGAATTAGACCATTCAGCCTCAGATGTAAAATGTAAAAATATTTTCACTTCAGTGATGAGAAAGGAAACCCAAACGGCGTTAAATTATTACTTAATTGAAATTTACGTAAATCTTTAATAACGTATCTTGCCACTATATTTAACATTTCGCGAATATAATTTTCGCTCGCAAGCTATTACCCCAACGACGAAGCTCTCGGCTAAATATAGAACGACTTATTCTCTTACGCGCACTCATACATTGTCATACACATACGCCGGCGTCGCGCGTGCGTGCGTAACATCATTTAAATAGCAATCATATTTGTGCGGTGCAGGAATGTGAAAAGCTCGATCTGCATAAACACAGAGCCGGAACATGAAAATTCCCCCTTTTACTGAATTGCCCCAATTACCAAAACAAATAAAGCAAGAAAATTAACCCTTGTCAAACAAGGTAATCAAATCCCCCGCAAAAGCACGCGCGCACGCGCGTCTTATTGCAAAAGCTAAAACCAATAAAAAATCGGCAAATTGCCGCGCGAAGGCGTAATAAATTATTCATGCTCCCGCGGTCGGCCCAATTAAAACTTGATTACTCATTTTCATTTCGAAGACACGGAAAAACGACGTTATATATACGCCGCGGCTTTCAGTTATGCAAATTTCAGCGATACGCGCGCTACTCTATACTCGTGTACGCGCAGGCTACCAAATAAAAGGGGTAAGAGAAAAAAAGAGCCGCTGGAGAGGTAATCGATAAACCTGTTAAAGGTACAAAACGTTTCCACTTTTCTACGTGCATTATTGGGCGCAGGGGCGCCGATCTTGTTAACGACTCTGCCGCAGCGGTGCACTTGCCAGTCTATATGGCCCACCGATTGACAAATTCTCTCCACTATTCAAACTCTTCTTTGCGCCTTCGGCTCGTGTTCCTCGCTGCTTTTATACGGTAACGACTCTCTTTCATCTCCACGGAGACTTTGACATCCGTAATTTTCTGTTTGGAGAAAATATTTCTTCGACATAAAAAAGAAGAAAAGAAAGGTAATCTACCTCTTTGAGAGGTGGAGGCGTTTACGAATAATTTCAAAAGGGAACTTCTTGGAAAGAAATTCGAATTTAATGTCCGGTATTTTTTAAGGGGTTACGAAGAATTGTATATAAGATAGCTGTGAAATGAACTCGTCAACTGAAGAAAAGTTTTAAAAATTTTGTAGCTTAAATATTATTATTCTTAATTTTAATAACATATGTATGAAATGCAAACTAACTTTGTAACTTTTTATTTAAAGCATTTTTATCCCTGGTTTATCCTGCCTTTTTGCTCACTTCAAATAAAAGTAAAACCACAAAAGCTTCATTGCATAAATATGAGTATAACATTTGCTATAATCAATACGCAAAAGCGTGGAAATTTATAAGTCAACTGTGTATTACATGTAAAATAATGTAGGTGTATTATGTAAAAAGTAAATATTCACTTACCTTCAATTTCATTTTCTTTGAAGTCATGAACCCGTGTACTGTGTTATCAGTTTACTCCGGCGTATGGTTAGCTCGTGAAAAGGGAAGTTTTCTTTGAAATATATATCTTATATACATAATATCAAGAAAGCTTTTCAAAAGAAAATTCTCTTATAAAATACACCATTAAAACGAAAAATATCGTAAATTTTATAAATAGAATATAATAGATAGTATTGTAATTATTTATAATAGAATAGTATCGATAAAATTCGTAATTTTCCGGTAAAATAAAAATACTGTATAATCTAATAAAGAATTCTGACAAAATGCTAGTTAGCATGAAAGGCTTTTTAAGCACAAAGTTTAAAAATATCACTTCATATTTACCCGAAGCTACTGAACCTTGACCACGTTACAAAGCCAAATATTAAACCAAATACATTTTCAATTCCACACGGTTCTCGGGATTCCCTATATTTGCACCACACTAACCGGCTGGAAACTCTAAAAAAAGAATTGATTATTCCCTCCCCCTTACACTCCTTCTCTCCTCCCGTGATTTCTCTCCATCGGGCTTGAATTCACCCCCTCGCTTCGTTCTCTCACTCTCTCTCCTTTGGCTTCTGTACGCTCCCCTTTGGATGAAAGGCAACGGGACCCCCAGAGCTTGTAACGCGATACACCCGGCGCAAAAGAGAGAGAGAGAGCGAGAGAGACGTCAATATACAGCCCCGAACAGGAATTTCGCCCGCGCGAGCGAACGAGCGCCAGGAAAACGCCAAGTTTCCTTCGTCTCGGCGGGCGCATATATATTTGAGCAGGATGTAAGGGGACCGAGTAGCTTCGGCGTCCCCGCTGGTCTCTCTATGTGTATATACAAGGAAAGAGAGAGAGAGAGAGCCTTTGTAAGGCGGCGCCGTGTACGACGTAATTGCGAATAACGGATGGTCGGCGAGGTTGTTTTTGGGTAAAGACGTGGGTGCGAATTTTTCTTTTTATATAAGGGGGTGAATGCTATGTAAGGATTTGTAATAATATAATGGCTGTTGTGTATTGATTTTATTATAGTAAATGTAATAATTAGCTTAATAAGCGAAATAATTGATAACTATAACTTTTATTTCAAAAAGAAATGTACTAGAAGAAGATACAAGCATATTATTAGGCTTGCTGTATACAATTCTCAGAATTGATAATAGTATATTTTCAAGTGTTTCCAAAAATCTACTTTTAATCTAAACTTAAGGTAATTTAAAGAATTTTGTTCATAAAAATGACTTTTTATTTTATTAGGGATGTAAGTTATATATTTATACTCGTAGAAAATGGATCTCAATATCGTGTTGTGTAAGATGTCAAAATAATATCTTAAATTCCGATCCCTAATTTGAAGTTAAAATTAATTTTTAATAACCAAAGGTCGTTTGATTTACTGTATGCAGTAAAGTTTTTCCTTCATACAACATTACTAATGAAAATGGTAAACAGTAGTTAAAAGCGTCTAAATTCTAAATTTATTAGATTAAAAAAAATTAACAATATTTAAAACCATCAGAAATCCAATCATTATCTTACAGATAAAAATTAATATAGCTCAACCGTTAGAGCTAATGCAAAGAATCATCGAATAACCATAATAATTGATAAAATATCCGCTTTCCACAGTTATACTCGGCAATTAAAATCAGACGTTAACACGTTCGCGTAATCGCAAATAATCAATTAAAATCAAGCAACATTATATAAGCGCGTGTATAATATTACAGCACATTTTTTCCGACCGCAGCGCGCAACTATTTACTGTTATTGTTTACACGTTTACACTGCGCGAGCGCGCATCCCGAATAAAATGAATTACACACGCGCTCGTGCACTTCCTCTCCGTCTCTCTTACTCTTGCGCGAACGAATTAGCCCGTCGACGATCCAATTACGACCGCGGCAGCGGCGAAAATCCGCCGCGCTCGTCTCTCGTAAAAGTTTATAGCGCGACGAGCTCTCGCTATACCTAGCGCGGATTCGCTCCACGCGATTATCGTTTGTTTATAAGGGATCGCACCTCGTTGCACGCGCGCGCAGGTGCAACGAACCTATATGCGGTTAGCCAAGGAGTATATGGGGATACATATATATATGTGTATATGTCTAATGCATACGATGCGCGTATATTATATATGCATGGGCGTGTGGTTGCTGCGCTGGGATTTTCTAGATCATTTTTTTTTCTTATGGTTGGGACTTCCTGGTGCGACCGGAAAGACGATACCCAAGTGCGGTGGGATGAGTCTTCCGCAGGTGGAGATACGGGAGCGCGTGATGGAATTGAAGATGTATCTCCGATTCATATTGGGCGGTTATTGAACATATTTTATCGATTACGGTTGGGAATTTTAATTTATTTTAAAATTCCCAAACCTTTGCCTACCCTATATCACGCTGTAGATAATTATGTGGCTTTAAAAAAACATTTTATTGTAATAAAATGTTGAAAAGCTGTTGAGACATCTCCGACAGATAGAATAATAGTACATTATGTAATAAGGGACTAAAGTCGTAAATTATTCCCGCGGTTAGTTCACTGCCCTCGATTTGAAGTAAACTCTAGATTTTTTTAGTTCAATATTTGTCATTACAGATTATGCTTCATTTCGAAATTCCAAACTACGAAAATCATATTTTCAAAAGTAACAATTCACCTACTGTCCCAAAATATAAAATTTCATCAGTACTATTGTAAAACGAATATAATGGAAAAGTAAAATTACGTTATAATAATATCCCAGGTAAAACAAATTTTATAAAAATTATATAAAAATTTTATAAAAAAAAATGGTTCTATATAAATAATATATAAACTTTATAGAAACCATACATAATTAGCAACAGGAAAATAATTTTTTTTTTTAATTAAAGTAATTTTTTAAGGTTCATTTTTATAT
>UXGD01000293.1:0-69573 GCA_900474315.1 Torymus auratus
AGACTACTTTTCGTCCATTTTTCCCATGTTAAATTCCCATAAGAAAAATGGATTTTTTCCTAAAACGATGTCACAAATCCATTTTTCCCAGTTCTGTGACACAAAAAGTGTGATAGTTTGGCGGATTTACTCGTATATCGAGACGCGCGCGACGCGTAACTCTCTTGCAGAGTTCTCGGGATGACAAGTCGCTGAGTCTGCGCGCGCGTACTCCGAATTCCTCCGCCGATGCTAATTTATCTCCAGTGGAATCCGGTCGCGAAACTATTTCACGCCGTTTGGCCGACGATTCTCTACTTTGAATTTTTATGCACAGCCTTGGGGTAGTTTAATTGGAAAGAATACTCTCAGCCGACGCCGTGCAAGATTATCCTGCTGTTAGAATCGGATTTTTCTCTCTCTCTGCTCGAGCTTCGAAATTGGCGTTTAGAGTTACACGCAGGAATTGTCAATGCTCGAGTATATATACCTATACGAGCGCGTGCGTGGCGAAAGAAACTCAATACTCTTTGAGGCACGACTTTTTAACATCAAACCAGACTATGAAAAATACGAATCATACATGTAGAAACGAATGCTCTATGCATGTGTATATGTATATATACGTATATAGACAGATCTCGCATTCATACGTAATTCCAGCCTATTAGCACACTTATCTCCCCGGCCTCGTCACCGTGGCAAACGCTGATGCATAAGTACATAAAAATTCTTTCTCTCGGTTTCCTTCTTCCTTTCATGCGCGCGATTTATTGAACGTCTTCCTTTGATGACGACGACGACGCGGCGTCAAAAGAAAAAAAAAAGAACGACACTCGTCCTCCAGCCTCAATTAACCCCCTAACAGCACAATACTGCACATATATACACATCCGCAGGCACGCCGAGATCAGTGATTTTTGTTCCATCCGTCGCTCATTCATTAAAAGCAAGCCGCGCACGCGTTTATATTTAATGTAATTACGCGCAGCTGCTTATATATCGCACGAAAGAAGGATCCTTCGGGACCGCCGGTGGTAATTCCCCGGGTTTGCGAGAACAAAGAAACTGGAGGGCAAAAGGGAATCTCTCTCTCGTCGAACCTTTTTGAGGATACGCGCTAGGAGAGGAGGGGGGAGATGGAGCGATAACGGCGCTTGCGGAGGGTGGATTCTCGCGACGATGCTCCGAACGAGGGGAGAATCCGTCAGATATTCAGTCGAGAGAAAGTGAGAGAGGATTCAAGGGTATCGAGAGTGAATTCCCGTCCAATGGTGACCCTAAGGTCCGCGTGTACGCTCCGAGTATATATAAGCGATTGCCGGCGGCGGCGGTGAAATGGGTTTTTACATAATTAAAAAGCTGATCAGCCGCGGTGAGTTTTATCTGTCTTCGATCATTCAATATTGACTCTGGAAGATTAATGGGATATTTATATATGCTGCTATCATCGTGATTTGGGAAAATCGAGCTGATTTTGAACCGCGATTCATTCTCAACTCTCTCGATATATCTGATACGTATGATACAATTTAACAGTTTGCCTTACATTTTAAACCCCTATACACGCTTACATTAACTACGTCCACCCTCACTTAGTTTCCTTTGTGTATTTTCTCTTCAACCCATGCTCTCCATCTCGGAGTAAATACCATACGAAGGGAGCTTTATACTTCCCCGGCAAACGTATATGATATACAACGTATATCATATCAGGCGTTGCGAGGGGCTCCGGGAATTTAATACATTTTTCAAGCGAGAAGCCCCCGTGTGACGAGGAGTCGAAGATTATAATATACGTCAGTGGGAGGGGGATGGGAGAAAAAAGGGGAGAGGCGGCAGATGGATGAGGCGAGACGAAGATCCGCAACGAAGAAGTTTGCTCTTAGTTGGAGTTAAATTGAATTCGGAGCGCGGCAGTGACGTTTCATTCGGCTCTTGAGAGAAAGAGAAAAAGAGCGAGCAATACCTGTCAGCTTCTCGACTCGTCCCTCTCGGTCGTCTTAGTGAATTAAAGGCGCATATACTTTATTTTTACCCCTTTTCAAGGCTCGATTGCACAAACACAATTAGGCTGAATAAGTTCGCGAACAGTTCCTCTTTCCTTCGGAGTTTGTTTTTGGGTATAGTTAATAATATTATAATGCAACGACGATGACGAAAATTGTATATGGACATCGGTATAAAAACCTGAAAAGACAAACACATCCGAATGTACAATGGAAATCGATTTCGCCGATGCGCGAAATTTGATGGTTCGAAGAAGACCGAATCATAAATTATATATTATACATACTTATTTTTCTAGTCACACACGCGAGAGACAGACTTGACAGTGAAATATATAGATCATCGCAGGACACGATAATAAATCATTCGCGCGTCCCCCCGGAATGAGCGTATTTATAATCACAGATAAGAAAATCGTCACGTATATGAATTAAGGCGCAAGGTGTCTCTCTCTGTCCCTCGTTGAGACCGAACCTCCCGATAATTATATACGCAGCGCTCACTCAGAACGTCCGTTCGTGGTTTTTTGCGAGTGTACTTATACTCGGAGCTATAAGTGAAGTAAGGCGTGTACGTAATAACTTTGCGCACGCAAGTCCTTTGGCACAGTGACATGGAATCCCGGGTACTTCCTTAAGAACGATGTGTGCGCTGTAAGTTGTACAGTATAAGGAGGATCCGAAAAATATTCATGTATATGCAAAGTAGGTGGGTTTTGAATTTTAATTCGGATTGTTTTAATTATGGCGCGTGTCGTTTTTGAGAGAGTGGAAGTAAAATAGCGGAACTATATTATAATTTGAAGATAGTTTGCATATGCGTAATATTTTAAATCATTATCGTAGTTCTCAAAATTATTAGAAAAATCAGTTTCTTCATTTCAGATATATATTTTTCAATAAAAGAAATAGAACGACATTCTCGAATCTTCCCTATACTTACAAAAGAAGAAACAAAGAGGTCTTTTTGTCACGAATTTTTTGGGACACATCCACGTGACTATAGCAATTACTTCCACTACTGCACCGAAAGCCCTATCCAACCGTTGTACGTCGATATTAGCCAGCCTACTACCTCTCGTTCTATCAGGGACGGATCTTATAGAAAAACTCCCGAGTCTATTCTCTCCTCTCTTTTCCTCCTCCCTTCGTCATCAGCCCGTACAAAGGACTTTAATTGGGCTGGAATGTGCGCCAGAGTCTTCTCCTTTTTTTTTAAAGCTTCTAATAGAGGGGCGGGGAAACCCCGTCGTCGAAATTGTTCAGTGGAAAAACGGTTAATAGCAGTGACCGTGCGCGTTTTACTCGAAAGATTAAGTAGTTTCGGTCAGCCCGATCGATCCTACACGTGTTCATTATGCATGTAAGATTAATTCGGAGCGATTTGTTTTCCTCTTACGAAATGGAATTAGTATATAACTTTTCGCGGTCAATGCGGTGTTTCTCGGAAAAACGTTACGCATACCCGACTCTAATAATTTCTTTCGTATATTACACGTATACGCACGCAGGCCAAATATTCAAACCTTCGTTATATATATATACGTATAATATACGGGCCAGCGAAGCTCTTTCTGTCCGAGTTTTCTAATAAAAATTTTCCCGCAGCGATAAATTCACCCACGTCTGCCGTCGATTTGTCCCCGACTTCTGCAGATACGAACGTATGCTTTCGAGCTTTTTACGAGACCGCGTCTCTCACAGTCTCATTCAACCAAGTACTACCTACTACTACGTATACACTTGTACATGTGTACGATACCTATTATATACACGCGGGAGGCTCGACGCAAGGGCAAGAAACTGACGACGACGCGACGTCGCGAGTGGCCCTGCATGTCCGCGCCTTCCTCTCTCTCTCTCTGTTTTCGGTTTAACAGGTCGCTGACTCCCCCCCCCAGCGCGCGCCCACGTGTACACGCTCTAATTAGATCCTCAATCGACGACGCGTCTCGCTTTTTTCCTCTCTCCCCCCGTGCGCGCCTGAGGGGTGAGCTTTTAAATCACGTGTGATCGTGTATCTCGGGTATGTGTGTGTGCTGCAGAAATTTTTTCCTACATAGGTATTTTTTTTTTCAATGCACGTGTCACGCGGCCACGCTGACACTCTGCTATGGAGGTGTACGACTAAAGAAATGCACGACGGCCGCGTTATAAATAGCGGGGGGCGATATCGATTTAGAGCGTCGCTGCGGATGAGAGCATTTTGCGTGCAACCTTCTAAAATGAGTGTGTGCGGAGTTTTTCTTTCTATACTGCATGCGGCTGCGCTACATATACTATATTCCACTATATACAGTCGTATCAGGAAATCTAATTGAAAGCGAGTTGCCGAGACAGGATGGCGACGGGATCGATACGCGACGGGGCCATTGTCTTGGGTGCGCTGAAATTTTCAGCGCGTCTCGTTGTTTTCGAGTTTTTAAATGTAAGGGTGAATGCAGCAGCGAGATATACAGCACGGCTAGTCGCGTGCGTGACATTGAAACGGGGGGAGGCAAGTTAAAAGTAATTGGCATCGATCGCCATGGCTCTCTGCTGCAAAAATACCTTAACAATTTAGCAAGGTTCGCTGTGTATAATAACATGTGCATTGTAACCTCGCACGCGCGCTTGTGTGTGTATATGTTTGGCTGCCGATGAATGCGGAGTGAAAATTATTGTTAAATTGCCCGAGTAAGATATGCGCAGTAATTTAATTTGACTTTCTAATTTCGGAGTTTTGATTGTTCAGCCGAACTTTTTAGAGCTGAGCGCAGTGTCTTTTAGTTTTATCATGCCAGTATATAGACTATAATATTCTTTATTTCGTTATACTGCTGCTCGTCATTTAGATTCGTGACTCAGCTACATCGTGTTTTACTCCACTTGTCTGTGTACCCAAATTTTCGCTTTACACGGCTATTTACCGTAAACATACCCATACATACGGACTACACTAATCACAAGTAAACTAGTTTCACGATAAACTCCACCCAATCTAACCCACCGCTCATTACGGACGCGCATAATTTACGCGCAGCGTGTATGCTTTATCCACTAAGTCGGAACGAAAACCTTTAGCGTTCGCAAACAGCTGCGTGAAAATTTTCACGTCATTTTGCCAATTATACGTTATGAGCAAATAGAAACTTTTAACTTTTTGGAAACTGCAAAATTTTATATTTAAAAGACTATATATAAGTCAAGTTATTTACAAACCACGTAACTGAACCAAAAAAGAAAATGTTCATTTTTCAATAGAGAAGTAATAAAAGCGCCCAACTTTATGGTAGAGGAAGACTTTTTTATGAAAAATTATAAAAAGAGCAAAAAAGTTTTCATTTTGAGTTTTTTTCATTCTATAGAAAAAAAGTCACTTACTGTTATTGTCAAATTTTGTAGAGCTTTTTATTTATAACGAAAGCTTCAATTTAAGCCCTGGTAGGCCCATTTTAAATATCAAAATTTTGCAGTTTCCCAAAAAATTAAAAGTTTCTGAGATTTGCTCATATATAGGCGTCGAACCTATTCAACCTCTGCACAGCTGAAGAAGGAAAAAAATAAGAGCGAAACGAGCGTGCAGCAGCAGAGCTGCTCGTGCGCCGTAAAATCAACATTATCGGGCTGCTTTATTGTACGCGGAAGCGAACCAACAACTCGCTCGCTCGCTCGCAAAAATTAAAACGTAAACGCTAAACCTGAAATCCCATTACCGCGCGGTAAAAAAAGAAACGCATACAAGCACAACACACACGTGCATAGCGAGCTCGCCTCCGCCAATAAAACTAGCCTAACGACCGCGAACCATTTTCAGCGATTAAACAGCAGCAGTATAGCACCTCCACCTACTGCACTATATAAACATCACACACATACACAAACACTCTGCATCTGGTTACGCGCGAGGATTCTCGGAATTTCATTAAACCGGGGAAGGTCAGTGCGAATCATCGTTTTACCCGTCTACATGTACGCATACATAGCACGCGGGTGTTACATCAGAGCTTGAGAGCCGGTTCTCTCTTTCTCTCTTGTGGTCGAGTCTCGTTGGTTTCGAGCATGCAGCCGACAACGACGACGACGACTTGCGTAATAATACGCAGTCGTCCCCTTCGTTGCTATCGCGTTACGCCGTCGCGGTGCATCCACCTTTTCCCTTTCCGCGTTGCAGCAGCCCCTCTGCGAGTGCGTTTCAAGGTGAGTCGCGCGACGAACGTTGCGCTTTTTAAGCCGTTTAGCGCGAATTTGCCGCCGCTTGATTTTTGACGAGGCGCGTAGTTCTTTTACCCCGTGTATATATAAGGGAAGCCAGGTTGCAGTGGTTAAACGCGCGCGGCGAGGTTTCGCACGGGGAGAAAGAGTAGAGGTATGCGCAGTAATAACATTTTTTTTAGCTTGTGTATTATAAGTATATAAATGTTTTTTATGAATAAAGGGTTTCCAAGTCGGCGCGGCGTAAGTTGCCTTTTTCTCGATTTATTTCAGCTATCATCTGCCAACTCGGTAATTGAAAAGCAGGCCGATATATAACAGACGAAATAATCTGATAATTACAAGAAGATTCTTTTCCCGATCAGATGAACGCTGCAGATGGCACGATACTCGCTTTATCTCTCGTCTCGTATATAAACATTCGAAAGTGTATTAGTTTTTATCTGATTATATACCGGCTGCCCTATCTCCTCTCGACTAACTAATGCTCCCCGGAGAGAAAACTCGGCGTTGTAATTCATTCCTCCACAGCGAAAAACTTCTTCACTATGTACCAGTTATACACATATATATACAAACACGCACTCTTGCACGTATCAGTGCAACGGTAATAATTTCGTTCGGCGAGCGTCGCGACGATGGGGACAATTTTCTCTCGAAATGAAGCGGCGCTCGATAGCGCATCTCTCTTTCTCTGTCTCAGTGATCATTGCCACCACTGACACATTTCCACTACTATATAGACGGGTGTAACAGCACTCTGAAAGGACAGAGACAGCCGCGGACAGACGGTAAAATTGCCTTCGGTTTCACGAGCCGCGGAGAATAAAGCGTGTAAAGCCAACGCATATAACTGACGCAGGATTTTCGGGTATCTATATACGCACGCCATCGTCGCGTAGAATAGCGATCAGACATGTGTGTATAAGTCAGACTGAGGCACAATGCGGTCGTCGACGCCTCTAAGTACAGACATACTACTACGTCGGAGGGGGGCTTATGAGGCCGCAGCGCTCGAGCTTTCATGCAAATAATCTCGCGGCTAGATAAGGAGAAAGAGAACGGAATTATATGGCGCGAGAGTGCGGAGAATTTTTGTCGGAGGGTAGCAATATCTCTCTTTCTCTCTCTTTCACCGTTGGCCGGCTTGCGTGTGTATTATATACGCTTACGGGTCACGCGTAATCTTATAATCCTTTTATAATGATCAATTCAAGAGTCAATCGCTTTTCTGGGCTACACGAGATAGAGAGTTAATGCGTTTATTATTGGCAATCTCACTTTAGAGGCAGAAGAATATGCGTGTGTGTGTGTGTGTGTTTAAGAGTTGGAAATTTATTGCTGGGGCTTAATCGTTCATTGAAAAATGGAATGGCGCATATAAAGTGTAGGTTATATGGGCGTTCGTGAAATTAGTGCGGGCATAAGGAAACAATGTTTAGTTCGAGTTGGTGTAATAAAGGTAAAGTTTATCTATTACGCGCGGTGGGGAGAGCGAACGTAAATGCCGACTCTTTTATTTATATATATTGACATGGTTAAGTGTGCTAATGCTTCGTTGTGGAAAACGGATGTTATGTGAGAAAGAATTATTTTGAATGATCATCGTTTCTCATAAATATTTTAATAATAAATGATTTTATTCAAGAGACGCGTTTAAGTATCTTCTTACATAAGATGATTGAGCAACGCCAATAATTTTTCCCCTTACACCATTACTTAATATCGCGAATGAGCATGCCATTTGAGAATGAATACTGAACAAAAATGGTGTCACTTCCCATTTTCCTCGGCTTTTCAATTTTCTCACTTTCCATATATATTTTTGCTGTTTCCCGACATTCCTCTCTCGACTGAAACAATGTCAGGAAATAACAACAACAACAACAGTAATTAACGAAAATTATGCAGCAGCAGTAGAGTACAATGAGATGCCGTTTCGCAATTTGACAAGTAGGTACCTCGAGTCCCACACCACTCCATCCTGCTTATTATTATGATCATTTTTATGATCATCACTTCTTCCAGCACTCAGATAGACATTCCAATCTCTTTCTTCCGCTCTTCTCCCGTTACATCAAACGTCGACCATAAACTTTTCAGTAACGTCAACGAGAGTGAATTTCTATTAGCTGAATCAAAGTCACGCATAATATTATAATGCCTCGCGGATCGAGGCAAAGTGAAAACGGAGCGCGCGCAATTAACAACCTATCGCTCCGTTTTCATCTCAAACAGTCTTATAATAGTGTATCACATTTATATCGTATAATGTGTATACACCAGAGCCGGCCGTTATCATTATACGCCGCGGCTACTGCAGCAGCAGCCATCGAGCTAATTTATAAAATGGGCTCATTGCGCTTTCTCTAACAGTTAAACAAAGAATAAATTATATGTATCTGATCAGAGAAAAAGTCGCTCGCTCGCTCGCTCGTTCACTCACTGTAATAGAAAAGCGGTCGGGATTCGTGTCATCAAACCAGTTCTCTATTAATATTCGCGAGTAGGAGCGAGAGAGAGCTGAATAACGAGCGTATATAACTCTCCCTGCCACATCTCTCTCTCTCTCTCTCTCTCGTTCTCTCTCGTCGCGGAGCGCTATGAGAAATCGCGTCTACAAGGTACGCCCATTCAGACGCGCTCTCCTCTCAGCAACCACGCGATACTCTCGAGATAGGACAACGTTAATTTGGAAGAAAACGCGCATGCTTACGTGTGTATGTATACAACCTACCTGTGATTGCGGGGGCGGCCGAGAGGAAAACAAACACCGTCGTCGTCGTCGTGGCGTGTTCTCCTCGTCGTCGTCGAACAGCTGATCAGAGTAGCAGCAGCAGCCGCCAGTGTCGAAAGTCGTCGACGTGCGCGCGCGCACTGCTTCTCTGTTATCCTCCGATCTACCTCGCTCTCTCTTTCTCTTTACCGCCCACTCGATCCCCGGACGGCGCGTCTACTCCAGGAGTCGTTGACGGAACCGAACCACCCAATATCAGCACATGTACACCTCACAGACACTGGTCACAGTAGTAGTAGTAGTATTAGAGCGCTTATATACCGCGCTCTTCTCACGCGCTCTGTTGCCAGGCCGTCTGCAGCAGCAGCATTAGTAGCAGCATCAGCAACGGCGGCGGCGCGCCAACGTAACCCAATTCGGGCCCGGAAGGACCTCGCTTAGGTCTCATCTCTCGGGTGCGCGCCCACGCGCTCTCTCTCTCCCTCCCCCTTTGCGAGAGCTATCTGGCTTTCTCTCGGCGTCTCGACGATCGCTTGTTCAGCAAGGAACCGCTGCAGGATTGACGTAACGAGGACTGCGCGTCGCAACCAGGGACTTTTCGCGCGCTGCTGCTCTCCTTCCTTCCTTCCTCGCGTGACCCGACCTGGCTCACACTACCTCTCCCTCTCTCTCACTCTCTGACCCGAGAGTGAGAGAGCTTGCAGGACGCGCGCACCAGCGCAAATGCACACACGTAGGTACACACACTCGCACACAAACAGTGTGACGGAGGGAAGAGGGAACGAATGTGAACTCTCTTTCCTCTCTCTTTCGCGCTCAATGGGAATAACCTCAAAGAGACGAAGATTCGGCACTCTCAGGACGTATATGACAGCAGCAACAGTAGATAGGCGTGTATATCGGTCGGCAGGAGATAAAGGACACAGCAGTGGAACAACGATGGACAGAGCTCTCGGTGTTTTCAGTAGTACAGCCGGCGCGTTCGCCCGTCCGGCGCTCGCCACGCACACACACACACTCTATCTACTTATCAGGACCTGTGCGTATACATCTCCTGCATTAAGGGAAGTACACTATGGTTCGTCCTTCTTCGCCCCTGATTCCCCGCACTGACAGTGAGCAGCCCCGCGCGTTTTCGGGTAATGAAACAACACAAGTACACAGACACTCAGGCTGCTTCTCTCTGCACGCTTGTAAATATAGTATACAGCTCTTAGCCAGTGTCGGCTCCTCTCCCTCTCCTTCTCCCGCACACAGACACGCGGCCGGTACTCTCGTTTTTACGCGCGTGCTCCGGGATGTCGAGGCCGAGGAACAACACCAACAGCTACTCGCAAACTACGTGTGTGTATACAAAAAGGACTCCCTCGCTCTCTGCATGTACATATGTATATAGAGACTACTCTCGGTGGTGGTGGCGGCGCACGCGCGGGCGCGCGTGTATCCGTGTGACGGAGATCGAGGAGCAGCAGGCAGACGGTGGCGCGCGCGCGCGGGCGGGCAGCATTCGCTCGAAGCGAGCGAACGATACTGGCCGAGGCACGGCGAGCGGCTCGGCCGAGCTTATCTTTCTCTCTCTCTTCAGGCAGGCTTGCGCGCCCGCGCGCCGTGAGCGTAGGAGTAGGGGCGCAGCCAGCCGCGCTACGGTGTATGTGTATGCACACGCACATGTGTATATACCTCCGCCGCGCAGACGCACTACGACGCCGCCGCGGCTCTACTCTCACTCTGAGAATTTTATTTTCTCCTGCCTTTATTTTGCTCCCTCTCTCTCGACCCCTGCGCCTATAATAGTAGTGCATGCGCACACGCTTGATCCCGAGGTTCACCCTACATATATCCACGCGCCCGCGAGCTTCAAGTGCGGCAAAGTCGCGGGACTCTCGGGGGAGAGTGTGTTTTTATTACGGGGGGAGATTTTTTTCATTGTCGCATGGGTGTATACCTATATGCGAGAGCGAGCACGCTTTGTCGGAAGAGGCATTTGATTTTTCTCTCTTTTTCTCGTTGCTTCGCGAGTCTTTCTTTCTTGTTTCGTCTCAGCTAGTTTTCGAGCGGGAAATTTACTTTTTCAAGTGTAGCGCGCGCGTGCGTGCGGAGCTTTCGCGCGGGGGTTGCGAAGGTATGCGAGGGTTTTGGGATTAATTAATTGCGTGGAAGCGTGATTAAAAATTGTTTTCAGTCTAATTTGCCGTTTTTTTCTATAGATATCTAAGGAGAATTTATTTTAACGCACTTTTATAGCAGTTGCAGAATGTAGAAAAGTTAGTTTTGCAAAGGCAGTGATATGTGCAATTATGAGCATTTCAATTAATGAATTTATATAGGCGAGAAAAAAGTTAAAAGTAGGAAATTTGTAGAAAGCAACGGTACTAATTATACCTGTAAACAGTTAAATGGTACTAGGTATATGTGCAACTCTTAAAAATTCCCAAACTAATTGGCATATGCAGTTTTTTTTTTCAGTATGTAAGCGGATATACGTATTCGAAGCTACTGTTGACCAATGATTCATATTTACGATATAGAATTTCGCTAGTTTGTTATTATTTCCGCGTAAATTTTCACGGAATCATTTCCGCAATCCGTAAACAATCTTGCGCATATGTAAACCGAGAAGTAGTGCAGCTGCGTCAACAATCTACGTGCGTTCATAGCAGTACAACATTTATGCGCGAAAGGCACATATTTCATTATAGACGTTAAAAATTATCGACATTTTAGTCTAGCTCGTAATTTTAAGAGGTTTATGGACCTATTCCCGTACGGTTGTTTTTACGGTTGAATAAGTACCGCGCGTATGTCTGTACCTGACTTTTTTATAATGTTGCATGTCTACCACTACTGTATATTTTATTGAACAAAAATTTATAATTTTCGTAGTTAAATTAAGCATCTGAATATAAGCTTTTTTAACTTCGTGCACGATAATGTATTTTTAAATTAGTTTCTTATTTAATCAAAGTAGTAACGAGACTTTTTTTGGATTTAAAAAACAATAGATACATCTACAAAAATTCATTTAATTATACAATTTACTGTGTTTACATTTTAATCAGTCCTTCAAACTACGTTTTCCGTATTTATTAGATTCTTCTCAAAAGTAGAACTAACACCATTTTTTCTTCCATTATTACTTATTGAAATCTTTAATAAACGGTTTCCCTGGTAGAAAATTAACCATATTTGTAGGTACTTAACGTGTTAATTAAATGGAAGCATTTTTAGCAAAAATTGTAATACAAAAATAATAAAATTCATCTAAAAGATCTACTGTTATTACTTAAAATACATATTTTATGAAGTGTAAATACCATAATTTATTTCGGATTGGTACACATTTATGAAATACAAGCAATATTCATTTTAGCTATAAAGTTAACTGAAAAATAGTTAACTTATGGTTAACATTTCTACCAGGATTTGTCCATGCAAAAATCAATTAATAAAAATTTCAACTTTCATGTTCTACTTTTTTTTTGTAAAAATTACTTTTCTTTTTGTTTGTAAAAATATATACTTTTTTATTTGAATTTAATTGAAAAGAGAAAAGTAATTTTATTATCATAATCATTTATATAATAAATTTTTTTAATTTTTTTTTTAATTATCAGTACATAGAAATTGACAGAGGCATGCTTGCATTTGATATAAATACTTCAGAAGTTTATATTTAAACTTTGCAGTTCTTTTTTCATTAAAGTTTGTATATGTATTATGTAAATCAGGAATTAGCTGCCATGTCATTTTCTAAAAATAAAATTTTTCACTCAAGCATAATAAAAATTTACAAAGTTTTTGATATGGTAAAAGTAAATAAAGTTTACTATTTTATCCAATTTATATTACATTTTACAATATATTATTTCGTGTATTAAAATACAAATGCCGCTTTTTCGATGAATAAACAGTAAATGTGATAAGATCATATTTTACATAGTCTTTCGTTCTTGTAATGAGGAAAATTACAAAATCTGATGTAAAGATTGAGATTATGGTATAAATCAAATATTAATTCCAATCACATTAATTTTTATAATACTTGTACCATTTTTCAATAATTAGGCACTTTTGAAATACATTTTTCTAAATAAATCGAAGTAAAAAGATCTAAAGGTCATTATATTAAGTAGAAATGCAAAATAAAAGATCATGAAAAAATCAATGTAAGTGGAAAAGCTCCTCTGAATGGAATTGTAAAATAATGTTGCTTCTATATTATATTGAAACAGACATTAATTGGCAGTTAGTTAAGTGCTAGTACAACTTGACCAACCTTTTTCTAAATTTCATTGATGAATCAAGAGTTTATAACTTGTTTAAAGCAAGCTGTTTTGTAAACTTAGAGTAGATTTTTAATGCCTGCATTCTCTAAGCTACGGGGGATTATTGTGTTTTCACTGTTCATCCTTATCTTTTGCACCATGTTTCAAGATCCTTGTGAACTCCAAGTAATCAAACATACCACCCTTGATAGGAGCTTCTCTGTACATTTCATCAACATCATCATCCGTAAACCTGAATTACAAAAAATATAAATCAATGGTTATGCAATATCAACATATTAATCAAATTCACATATTGTCAAAATGTTTTATTACCGATCACCCATTGTGGTCAGCAGTTCACGAAGGCGTTCTTCATTGATTATACCATTGTTTTCTTCGTCAAAGCATCCAAAAGCATTTTTAATCACATCTTCTGGATCTGTGCCTTGCAACCTTTCACCAAAAAGTGTTAAAAACATGGTGAAGTTGATGGGTCCTGGAGCCTCATTCATCATACCCTCCAAATAATCCTCAGTGGGATTCTTGCCTAAAGATGCGAGCATATCATGCAGATCTTCTTTGTCAATGAAGCCATCATGATTATGATCAATCATGTTAAAAGCCTCTTTGAATTCTGCGATTTGTGCCTGGTCAAACATAGCAAAGACATTGGAAGTTGCACGCTGAGCACGCTTCTTTGTTGTGGCACGACGACCTGCTGTTTTTCTGGACGACATTTTTATCTGAAATACATTTAATAAATTATAATCATATTCACTCAATAATTAGAAACATGAAAATTGAAAGAAAAAAATCATTTTGTAACATATAAATTAAATTCCCATATAAGAAATGTTTTATACAAGCAAGCTAGAGAATATAATAAAATTCTTGGAAACTGTGTATCCCCAAGATAACTTGCCAAGTACAGTAACGAGGCTTATGTTTATTTTTGGATAATTAACAGGCAATATTCTCCATCATCGACAATATTAGGCAAAAATAATACAGCTTGTCAAACAGGGCAATTTCTAAGACCCCATAGAGATGCTAGACGAATTTATTCCGGTGAACTAAGTTAAAAAATGGTGAACATCTGTGAGTAACGATGTAGCTGGTGATGACAGAATGGAAGGCATAGGTCAGCACTCTGCTTTAGACTAAAGCTTTATTGAACCTTGTATGGCAGCCAGCTGACTAATCAACATCGTCAAGCTATATTTTGACATCAATTTAATCGCGTATTTTTAGACGCACAAACGTATCTAAAAATATTAATTTTAACAGTTTCATCGCGAGAAAAAAAAAACATTTTGGAGCATCAGTCTTTATCTGGATGAGTAATCAATGCCAACGGCTTTAAATTCCCTAAATGAGTCACCACTTGCTAAACAATGTAAGAATTCAGTTTCTCCTTCGCAAATGTGAGATCTATAGCATCTACAGCATAACTAAAGAACTATAAAAGAAATACTCCAAGATAAAGAGCAGCCGCAGCTGCGAGTGTAAATAATTATGACGTCGGACTATCATTAGTAACCCAAATTGAATTATCGACCGAGCTCCATCGCGCAGAATATATCGCCACTCTCCAAAAAAGGCTTAACGGTCCGCGCGAAAACCAGATCACGCGCACGCTTGCTCATTCCCGTAAAAAGCCATACTTTCGACAACTACCTATATACACACACGTACGCGCGTGTATACGTAAACTCTTGGCAATCGAGGCCAGAGAAGGATGACTCCTCGCCACTGGCATGCGAACGAGATGCGACAATGGCCGACTCTCTCTATAATACACACACACGTTTGCCTCGCTGTCAAACTTATCATCGCTCAAATCTTTCTCTCTTCACACCCACAATTCACTTCCTTACTTCTAAACGCGATGTATATATAGATAAGCAAACACACTCACGCTGTTTGTTGTGCAAAGGGTTTGCGAGAAAACTCCGGGATGTGTACTGGAGCAACGGAGACGGGAGTCTGGCGCTCGAGTCGGCGGCCAGGACGACTACGACTGTGGTATTGTACACGACTGCGCCGCGCGCTCAGTGCACAGTGACGTGAGCGATGTTTCCAAGGAACGGCCATTCACCACACCCGTGTGTGCGTGGATAGAGGCGCCGCCACGCGGCGAACATGGCGAACCCCACGAAAATATGGTAAAAAACACGCGCCGCAGGCCGCAGCTGGCTGCTGAGGAGAGAGGCGCACTTATCGCGAGCAGGTCCCTATTTGGCTTACCGAGCCGTAAATAAACCGATTTCATTGCTTCGTTTTCTGTAACTTTTTCTTTTTTATTTTGTTTCGTCTTTTGGGACCGTTTGCGGGATTACGTTATTGTCAAACATGGGGTCTTGTGATAATGCTCCGTTTTATGGATAATTCATTAAGTATATCCATTTTTAATAGCTAATATGTGTTAATAGAGAATATAATTTTCGATATTGTACCAGGACATTATTATCCGAATTGGCTGCAGCCTCTTTTGGCCGAAAAATGGAGATTGCGCGGCGGCGGCGGTGAGTGCGTGACTCGCGTTTGACCGTGGGGCAATTCATCGCCATATTTGGTAATCGCTGCTCTCTCTCTTTCTGTATGTAGGTACTTATATACCCGCGCCAGTATATGTATAGAGCCTTCACAATGAGCGTTTTATCCTCTCGGTGTATTTCGCAATCGCCGCGCGCGCACTCGTTTTTAAGCCTATATAAATGAGCGGGACGACGGGCGCTCGCCGTTCAATTGTAAGTAGATTTCGCGACAATTGGACGTAGAATGATGCAAAGCTGGGGCGTCGTAAAGTGCGTTATGAAATTATTTAAAAATAAAGTAGTGATAAAGAGATTTCGGTATAACGATAATGTTATTATTCTTGTTGTAATTGTTTACGGTTGGTGAGGTGTAATTTTTATGTATGTTTCAAAATGTTTTCGAGTTGTTTGTGTAAATGGCAGGCAAATACGTTTCAAACTTAATAGTCGAGCTCATACTTCTTACCTGTTGAATCACGCTACTTTCACTTTACAGTCAAAGTTTGAAATTTTTCTTTTGAAATATTTTTAATGCTTATTTGAACCATTTATGAATTTCTAGAAAATAAGTTCTGTTATCGTTTTAATTTATTATTGATATTGACATACAACAATTATAGTGGCTTAAAACTTGCCTAAGCCAATATTTATCAGAAGAAGCAAAATAAAAAGAAACTCAGTTTTTTATATTTTCACATATTTCCACTTTATTACATACTTCGCTTCCTTATTTAAACGAACAACTTATCGCATCGCATAAATCTCTAGAAAAACACATATTAATCTAACCCTTAATCAAATCTTAAAGTAGATTTGACGCTCCATATATACAAAAATACATTTACAACGCGCCACATGGCTACATACGAGCTCACTTTTCCTCGTTCCTCCTTTACCTACGATATCGAGGAAAAAAGCGCTCTTTAACGTCCGTTAATTCAATTTTTTCTTGAAATCTATTTACATATGCACTCATAATAAAGACCCTTATAGCAAAAGTATAAACAAGTGATAATATCGTAAACACTGATTGAAATTTCATTATGATAGCCTACAACCTATACTCGAAGACGTAAGAGAAACGTATATATAAATAATGTGTTGCGAGAAAATTCTACATTCGCCTATACTTTTGTCATCGGGCTAAAACAATTTAACAAAACAAAATAGTATAAAATACCTAGTCTCTAATAAAAAAAAAGAAGATCTAACATAATACTCTACTCTTGGTCTAAAGCTTTCAATACAGATTTGAAATTGAAAAATACGATTTTAAGTAGATTGAAGATAAATTTTACACGTCGTGTAGAACAATATGGGGGGAGGGGGAGAACATTCTGTTCGTATCGGTGTGTATGTATTATCGTCGCCGTGAAACAGACACACACACGTATGTACACAAAGTTCATTTCTACATAACGGCAGTTACGATAGCTGTAAATTACGTTTTGGAACTTTTTGACTATGATTTTGCAATCAATCTCGGCATATCGTGAGCTATCTGACGGTCACGCCGTTAATGGTTATTCCGTTCCTCACTACTGGTTCCGCCTCGTAGTGCCCGGATCTGTTATTGTAGTTTCTTCGTCCTTGTCCCGTACCATATCTACAAAAGTACAATCATCGTCTTAACAAACATCCATTATGTTTAAGCAAAAATTCAATCATCAATGAAATGATATAATTACCCGTAGGTACTGCCAGCTATGCTGTACGGATGATCGTACAGACCATCCTCAGGAACATTTTCGTACATCGTGTTGGGCGAGCCGTCATTGAGAGTCGCGTAAGACATGACAGCTGCGTTTTGGTCTTCCTTGCGTTCGGCCGCTTGAACGTTCTCGGTGTTTTTCACGGGCGTCGCCTTGCGCCTAGAAGAAGACGGTTCGCGTTAATGTACGTTAATAACACAGATTGCAATATGAATGACGCTTGACTTACAATCTGAGGTACACCAGGCCGATAATGATCAAAATGATTATTATCACTCCAGCTGCAATTCCTACACTCGTGCCTACTCCTTGCGCTTCCGCTATTTCGTTGGCCGACACTATAAAAATGATAAATACATTTTATTTATCGATTATAACGATTGGTAGTTATTATATTGACGATTTCTTAAAATTAAACAAATTAGTGTATTTTAAAAAACTAAGCAAAATCATCAGTGTACAAAAATATTCAAGTAATATTGTCTTCAAGTTCCCAGATCTCAGCTTACAAAACATTCACTCAATACAAATCTTTCTTGATTTATCTGTCTGTATAAGTATTATTACTAATCCAACAATTATATTCCGAAGAGAGACATTTACCTTCACATCTGGGTTCCTCACCACTCCACAATCCGCTGTCCAGGCACTTTCTCAGGAACAATCCGACCCTCTCGAACTGCGGCAGGCAGTGATACTCGGCCGCACCGCCGTACGTCGTCGTTCCGTTCACGACGATAACTCGTCCGTTATCTATCACCGGTGGATGCTTGCAGTCCACAGCTATATTACAATATGCACGGCATTAGTGGAATGTTACTGACAATATTGTTATAAATATAGGTCCAATCGTAGTTTGTAGCTTACCGAAACAGAGTGGAGGTAGACCGCTCCAGGATCCATTTTGCAGGCAGATCCTGGTCGCGTTGCCCTCCATCAAGTAGCCTCTGGGGCAATTGTAATGGGCGACGCCGCCGACGCTGTACGTCGATACTTGCGTACTCACGATTCCGCTCTTTTCCGGCTCCTTACACTTGATTTCTGTAAAAGTAACAATGTGTTGAAAACAAATCACAGGCTTGTTAGGGAAAAAGAGAATTCCTCAGCTTTTGTGAAGCGAAAAATATACATTTTTGGTGAAAAATTATTTAGGGAAACATGAGGATGATTTGATGTAGTTTTGCAAAGTGATTTAGAGACGTATAAGCGTAGAATCCCATGTGGGATCTTACATGAGATCCCATTGCAGATTCCATGTGTAAAGATATGGGATCCACATAATACAAGCTGAAAACATAGGGGTCACACGTAAGATCTCATACAAATTCACACACTGCATCTTAAAAATTCGTTAAAAAAGCCATTTTACTTCGAGAATAAATCATTTATAGTCTAGAAAAATTACAGTTAACGTTTCTAAAAATAAAATGGAAGTAGAGGAAGTAAGTTCTAATTTACTTTTCTCGGAAATTAGAAATTTTAATTGTATATCCAAAGATAAGTAAGTAAGCCGATTCAAAGTTGAGTGACGAAAATGCGTTGATAAATCGTATAATATTATATCTTAATATATTTTGAGTCACTTTTGTTACCCAACTTTGAATTATGATAACATTGGATGGAATTAAAATTTCCAAATTCTGAAAAAAGCAAATGAAAGATTGCCGTTGTTATATAGTTTCATTTACTTTTTTAAAACATTATTTGAGACTTTCGTAGAATAAATAATTGACGTTTCAAATTGAAGCTGTTTTTAACAGTGTTTTCAGACTTCAAAAGGCGTTTTCTGGAGTGATATATTATATTGTATAGTAAAACTGAGTATTATTGCATTACCTATGTTTTTTTTGTCAAATCAACTATAATATGTTAATAATACATATATGTAGTACTCAATTACATATTTATAGCTATCTTTATCATAATTTTGTTGTTTGCATTGCTATAAAATATAATTATAGCCAAATATAACTATATTTTATAGTACTTTTATGTGAAAATAAACTATTTTTTCGTCAATGTGATACATAAAATAAACATAGAGTGATACATTGTAGTAAAAATGACCATGTCGGATTGTAAAAGTGGGACATACTCGAATCGCAAAAATTATTATTATTATTATAAAATAGTAATTTTTATCATATAGGAAAAATTGTCTTAAATAAATCACAAGTTTTTCCGTAAACCATGACAATTTTGTTCATAATTCGAGTCTTCCCCATATTCACAATCAGACATGGTAATATTCACTATAATATTTTTCTCTGGGTACCAAAATAAAGCTCAGTACACTTAGATTGATCTTATAGCCTCCTATTAGTGTAATATGAGCTACTGTATTTTAAAAATGCTATTTTCTAATGAAAAAATACCACGCGAAGTTTTAATCATATTCTTGAATACCTTTGCATTGAAAAAACTGTCAAAATTTAAATGAATCTAGATGAGAATCTCTTTAATTTGTTTTTTTTTTCGTATAAAAATGTTGATTGGATCCAACGTTAGTTATAAAAACATGCACAAAAAATTATAATACTTCAAATTTATGAAGCACATTAATTTTCGAGCACTTCTTTGTTCCTAACTTTGATGACCCGTAACTTTAGATATACTTAATATTTTAATACGCAGCAGAAAGTAAATTAAAGGTTTTCTTATCTATACGATTCACCTGTTTTTATGCGATTCTTTTAGTACCACTGTAAGCGATAAAAAGGTTCAATGGTATTTTATCCTTAGAAAATAACTATTTCTAAATCTAATAGCTCATTTCTTACTAATAAAACTTTCTGAGATAAAACTAAAGCTACTGACATTCCTTTTTAAGTACCAGAAATCGCCTTCTAAAACCTGGACAAAGTCCATTACTCAGAGACTGGAATCACTACTTGTTATAGGTTCAGAAACCTCTGTATGGCTGATAAACGATCGATTCATCATTCCTAAACTAAACCTCCTACAATGGTATCATGTTTCATGTGCACGTACCCTTGCAGACGGGCTTCTCGCTGCTCCAGGTAGCGTTATCGAGGCACAGCCTCCTGGCGAAGCCGTCTAGTTCGTAATTGCCGTCGCACTCGTAGAGGGCCGCAGCCCCGTAGTACGTCACGTTCGAGGTGAGCGTGTACCGGCCGTGCTGTATGTCCTCCGGCTTGCCGCAGTCAACGTCTGCGAATCGAATGCAAATCATACATCAGTCTATTGAGTAGTATATACCTATATACGAGGGTTTCTGCGCCTATGGCGACAGGTCGGATTTATTATCATCCGCGACGCTCAGCCCGCGACGAATCAATGCAGTTCAATATTTGCCTTCAATGCCTCATTCGTTTGCTTTGCATTGTAACGCGTAATATCCCTTCACGAAAGAATGCAGTTCGAGAAATAGTGAAATCGAAGGTATAATTTAAATAATTATTTTTGTCTCTAAAGATTTATTCCGTGTTACTTAAATCAGTCCTATATTAGAAATCCCATTACTTAAAACATATCAGAGAAAATCGGTTATTACTAATATAACGCGCCGACGAATCATACATCAAACATAAACCCATATAACTAGAATTTCCCACTTATATCTTTTACCCGCTCAACAAATTGAAGCATTAATCGCAGCCGCGCTCAAGTCGCGATAATTGCACACTGTCCGCGCCCGATAAATTCCACCGTTTCCCAACTACCCACAGATCCCCATTGTACAACTAAACGCTGGCCGCTTGCTCTACGGATACATATCACGAATGAGAAAAAAAAACATTCGAAAGGCGCGTGTATATTGTAAGCTTAACGTGGACTTTCACTCACAGACACACTGCGGCACCTCGCCGCTCCACCTCCCGTTGTCCTCGCACGTGGACAGTGAGTCGCCAACCACCTTGTAGCCCCTCTCGCACCTGTACTTGGCCAGGGCGCCGATCTTGTACGACGTGGCGCCCGTGTTCGAGTTCTCGGCCGTGCCGGTGCGTATCAGGGTGCGGCCGTACATGCGGTCGTTGCCCGTCAGCGAGAGGATGCCGTGCTTGGCGAGCACTGGTTCCGGGCATCGGATCTCTGTGGATCAGGAAAGAGAATGTATAAGTATAATGATGAAGTTCATTTCTTGGTCTCTTAAATTATTATATATCGAAGAATGGAGAGTGTCCTTGAGGCGCGGTCGAAAGTGCGCGAAGCAAAAAAAGAGTAATATCGGATATATATTTAGGCAAGTCGCCTTGAGAAAATAATGTGTAAGGTTCATTGGCTCAATGCCTCACCGCGGGGATTTCCAAAGACTCTCTTTCTGCTGCCTTATGATGTATATATACTTTCGACAGCGAAACACCATCCGAATTACGCGCTTTATAATAAATGTTATATATTTTCATACCTTCGCATTTCGGTGTGGCGTCGCTCCACAGCCCGTTGTCCAGGCAGTATCGTCGTGCGCTACCGTTCAGCCGGTAATTCTTCGTGCAGCCGTAGGTGATCTCGCTGCCCAGGTAAGTTGTGCCGTTGACGTAGTCGACCGAGCCGTTAGGTATCGGTACGACCTTGCCGCAATCCACGTCTAAATGACAGATAACAGATTACTTACTCGGTGATTATACTCGCTCTGGCGTAATCAAGGACCGATTAAGAGTGCATGAGAGTTGAATAATCTATTACGGAGGGGTTTGATAAAAAAAATTGTGTGTTTAGTAGTTAGACGTGTGGCAGGGAAATTTGAGATGACCTTTTTTTATAAAAATTGAATTACGGTTTGTGTAACTACTTATATACTTTTTATTACGCTAGGCTCTTAAGTATTTACTTCACGGCTGATTTTTTTTTTTTTTAGTTTTATAGTTTACGAAACCGACGTTACACTTTGACTATTGCGATAACCCTAAAAATAACAAATGAAGATATGGAAATCGGAGCTTTAAAAAAACATTTTATATCATAGCTACTTTCTGGTTTCGAAACTTTTTCCCACTGAAAAAAGCCGCTCTTCAACTTTCAAATTTTGCATTTACTCGGTCAATTTTCTGCATATACATGCTCCTTATCATTTCCGTCATATTTTTTACCCGCAAAAGCACATAACGAACTAGATATACGAGTCCGCCCGTTACGTATATATAAACGCAATAACTCTTTCCCTCGTCGCCTTCTGTGAATCAAGGATCCTAGAGACGTCATAGAGATGAAGAGGAACAAGAAGCCTGTTTGAATATGAAACACAAAAAAAAAGGCGACGTACATTCACAGTATGGCAAATCGCCGGTCCACTCTCCGTTCTTGTCGCAGGTATGCTTGGCCTCGCCGTGCAGCATGTAGCCCTCCTCGCAGTGGTACTCGATCGTGCTGTGGATGTAGAGGTCGTAGCCGACGACGTAGCTGCCGTTTGGTACCTCCGGCTCCTCGCACGTGATCACTGGAATTATTATAATTTTTTATTTTTAGGTTTATGATACGTTTCGGTGGGATTATCTATCAATCATTGTATAGAAAAAAATGCGGTTCGCAAACGAGCTAGCTGGCTTCGTTCAAGGTCCTTTTGCATCATACAAAAATTACATAAAAAACAACAGAGATTGATAGTTATATCGAACGATGCCCAAACTTTATAAAAGAAAAAAGAGAGGATGAGATTATAAGAAAAATCCTTACGTTCGCACTGCGGTCGCTTATGGCTCCACTTGCCCTCCTTGGTGCACTCCTGCTTGGCCTCGCCGTCCACCCAGAAATCCTCCTCGCACGTGTACTCAATGACACTGCCAACCGTCGTCGTGCCGTTGTGCAGCTTGACCGTGCCGTGAGACACCTGGGCTGGGGCACCGCAATCCACGTAGCGACACTGCGGCGTCTTGCCCGACCATTGCCCGCCAATGTCGCACGCCAGGACCTTCATTCAGCAAATGCAGGCATACACACACATGTATTTATATAGATATATATAGTGGATTTTTCGAATACGCTCGCCTACATTGTATTACACGCGCCTTTCACCCGAGAGCGCGTGTGTAGGATTATTATATATATACGCGCGAGCGTGACCTCCATGACAATCGCGTTGCCCTGTCTGTCTGCCATACGTGGTCGGGAAATATTTTCGTATATCGCGCCTCATTATCTGAATACCTCGGTTGATTTGTATATTTTTTTTTATTTCGATTTGGCGCGGGTATGTGCGTACAAGCTATTGTTTCGTGTCGAATAAGAGAAGTGGATTTTACCAGAGTTCAGGGGGATAGAGCTGCGAAGTGTATATATAAGTCTGTAAGTCATATACCGATTGGCACCTGGCGTGTACGCGCATGGATGTATATGTGTGTTACGTTGTTCGAATGTCTGTATGTATCTGTGTTTCGGATACAGGTTTCAAGGCGAACGTATCAATAAGTGGATTTATAGATCGCGTTATAAGTAGCTATTGTAATGCTCAGGAGGGTTTTACTGCTGTTTTACTTTCACATATTAAAAGTACTTTCGGGGACTAAAAATGCATCGGTAATATACTTACATTATCACCGAACAAAACAAAGCCATTCTGACAGGAGTACGTGGCCTTCGAGCCGGCCCTCTTCCCACTGAACGACACTATGCCTCCGGTGACTTCTGGTGGATCGGGACACCAGTCGACTGCGAAAAAGAAAAATATCCCAAAAGGGATTTACGTAAGATATTGATACCGCGCAGCAAACCGCTGAGAAAAGAAAGAAAAAAAATGGAGATCCGATATTTACATAAACACTGGGGCTTGTGTCCACTCCAAATCCCGCCATCGCCGCACCTCCTTCTCTGATCGCCCACCAGCGTGTAGTTCTCCCGGCAGCTGTAGTCGGCGAAGGCGCCGTGGGTCGTGCGCCCGCTCACGAGCTTGATCGTGCCGTTCTCCGGTTCATCCAGCGGACCGCAGTCCACGACTGCGCATAAAGAGGTGAATTCGTGAATTTTCCGTCGTCCTCGTCGTCATCTTCATGTATATGCATGAACATTATTATGTATATATAGACTCTGATCGCTTACATTTGCAGGAGGGCGGCGAGCCGCTCCAGAAGCCGCTTGGCTCACAGGTACGGTTCCGCGAGCCGAGAAGCATGTAGCCGTCCGGGCAGGCGTACTCGATGCTCGAGCCTAGCTGAGTCTTCGGGGAGACGATCGTTGTGTTCTCGAGCTTATCCGGGCTTCCGCAGACCGATGGTGCTGGAATTAGTGGAATGGTAATTTAGGCGGTGTGATTATAATTCTGCAATTAATCTTGTTGTAAAATACCGCCGCGGGTGGTAATGTAATCTAATTATTTGACAGGCGAATTAGGCGCAATCGTAATAGCAGTGGTCCATCATATGCGTGGCGCATAATATAATCTCTCGTATTTTGACACGACAATAAGATTAATATGTGTGTGAGTAATATACTATATATTTGGCAACGATGCCAATTACGGTTGTACAATCATATCAAAGCCATCATCAATCGCGTATATACATATTATGATAATACACTCACTGCTTTGACAAATCCAGTGTAGATAGTCCAGGTTGCATCCGACGTCGTTCCAGAGCCAGGATCTGCCACCATCGAGGACGATGCAATTCTGCTCGCCGTTGTAATTGTTCGGCTGGTCCTTGCCCCAGTGCGGCTTCTGTATGACCTCACCTGCGGGCGCACACAGAGCAAACGTTCACTTTTTATTCGCGTCCGCGTGTATATCTTCGCCGGCGATCGTATAACATATAATGAGCCTCATTGCGAAATCATCGTTCACGCGCGCTGCTTACGTTGTGTATATGTATATACCAATTATACACAGATACACGTGTGTTCCTGGCTGGGGGATCAATGACTCGGAAAAGAATAATCATCCTCCGCGCGACGTAAGAAGCGTGTGTATATACTTGAGAACAAGCGCAGGTGTAGTGTGTATGTATAACGCGTAACGTACATACATAATTGCGCGAACCGATGATCATACCCGCGCCCATCGGAATTCGAGATCGATGAGTCGACTCCACTCGCGTATAGTGTAGGGTATTTACGCACTATGTGCGCTGATTACTTAATCCCCACTCGCGCGTATATGCATGCGTATGCGTATTATGGCTTCCCAGCACTGCCGCGGCCCCGTTCTCACCGCGGCATCTATAATTATACTCCGAGATAAGTCGCGGGATGAGAATTGAAAAAAAGCGTTTACGCCGGATGGATCGTCACTGCGTGTGGCATAACCCGCGCGATATCGCCGAGGAATTTAAAATTCCCGAATAGGATGTGTGCGTATACTTATTATGGTGTCGTTGTTTTCCTTGGAGCGCGGTGCGCATCTGGCGACGCAGCTCTCGAGCCAATTTGCGTAATTCGCGTGTATACATATATATGTATAATGTATATGGGGGTTGCACGTCGGAGCGGAAACGCAAAAGGACATTACGACAGGTTATAATGGAAGTCGCGTATGCGTGCGCGTACTACAAAGGAAAAAATATAGCGGGTATTTCATAAACATATGAGCGAGTTTATAGAAATCATCAAACAAGTATAGCAAGAAAAAAAAATTGATTGTGGGCACACATATCAGACCAGATTTTTTTGGACCATTTTGAATACATTTTTTTAAATGTTTAATAATTACCTTTTTCAAACATTTTAAAAAAAGAAAATAAAACTATAGGGGATGCGAGCTTTCATTTTCTTTTTACCTCGTATGAAAAACTGTGGATTTCTTCAAATGTAACATAAGTTCAAAGATGAGCGTAAAATACACAAAGTACTGTGAAAATACAAAGGAGCGGATTTTCGACATGCATTCTTCAATGTATTTTCAAAAACTATATAGTGTATTTTACACTCATCTTTCAACTTATGTTACATTTGAAGAAATCCACAGTTTTCATCAGATAAACGGCCAATGAAAGATTGCATTCTCTAGTTTTATTTTCTTTTTTTTTTTAATCAATATATGTAACTCTTCCCGGCAAAATGATTTATGATTGAAGGAGCCTCGATTTTGAGCATTTAAAAAAATAAATTTACTGTTGGCAAAGAAGCTTGCCACGAGATTCACCTAGTTCATGATTTTTTCTATATTCATAGTATAGTCTAGAGAACCAACAAAATTTGGTCTGGTAAATATGCACTACAAAAGATTTGTATTTATCTTTTGTACCCATTTATGTTTTCTGTACAATTGCTCATACAACATTAGAGTTTTCCGTTACATATATTATCTGTGATGTTGTATATACGCACCGTCGACCCACTTCCAGGTGCGCACGGTGATAAGCGGCTCCTTCTGCGCGCCGATCCACACCAGCTGGGTCTTGAGCTTGCTTTTGCGCCGCTCCAGGTTGTTCAGAATAAACGTCGAGGAGATGCCCTGCACAGAATCGTAAAGTAAAAAACGTTTTGCCGTTTTTGCCCGAGGAAATTGTCCGTGCTTAAATTTTACCCACTACGTATGTATATCTATACGTGTTATTGTAGTGATAAGCACACGCTGCCAATACGTAAGAAGATAATAATTCCATTATTTTTTTGCCCGCTACGTATAATGACTGATGGCTTTTTCTTTTCTCTCTCTCGCGAGCACTTTCCCTCTGCAAGGGGAAGGAAGTCGAGTTCTTTTTTTCCAGATCATTATTACCGAGTACTAATCGAACGCGTAGCGTTTAAGAAACTTTATACTTCCTAGTTTAATAATGGCCTGTGTTCGAGGCGCTTTTTACTCAAATGCGCGTTACAGTAGGCTATTATATTCGATATTATCGCAGGTGTGCTACTATGACATATGATTTTGTAGATACCGATAGTGGCGATTCCACGCTCTGCACTTAAAGCGAGAAATTGAGCATAAAATTGAAAATTTACAGCAATTAACCTCCTTCGTTGTCAATGTCCGCAGACTATATACAGGACGTTATTACACCTATATAATCTGTATAAGAATAGAAATCGAAAGTGAACCGATTAATTCCAACCCGCAAGACAACAAAATAATACAGACGACTGTTAATATAACCACTTAAAAAAACACTTCGTTACGACTATCACCAGTGCTAAAAATAATTTCAATCCTCTATTGTTCAACACCGCCATATTTTTTTGCACTTGAACTTGCCCAACCTGTGCAATATATACATACACAATAGAAACTCTCGCTCGCGCAATAGACCGGAAATCCGAGGCACTCTCGATCGTTGCCAAAACAGACACACACACATCGTGACCGGAATCATACCTTGAAACCGTGCACCAGGTCTCCACCGCGGCCCTGGCAATAGTTTCTCGCCTCCTGGAACGAGTCGCCCTTGTTGGTGATGAATTCGTAGCACGTCGAGTTGAAAGCCGCCAGATCGGCGTCGGCCGGCGTGCCCGCGTGGGCGCACCTATCCACCGAGAACTCTGCAACAAACACACACACACACCAAGTTCGATTAGCAGCGATCGCGGTGCGGGCTCTTGGATCTCGTTGCGCAACGCAGCTTGCGCGCGCGCGGAGCCTTTCTCTTTTTCGACATTTTTCCTTGTAAGCGTGTATAATATACTTTTCGCGTACGATTTTCACTCGTGTGAACTTGAGTATGTATATTGTATCGATGTATATATAACTTACCGTCGGTGGCGAAGACCTCGACCTCGCAGAGGCTGAGGCTGCCCTCGACGCCGACGAGTTGGAGGAAGACGTATTGGCCTACCAGGGCTCGCGCGCACTGGAACGTCTTCGTTACGCCCTCCTCTGTATAGAAAAGCATTGTTTTAGTAATATGATATTATGTATAATGATGGAAAAGCCGTTGTAGAGGCTGAAAGGGTACTCACCGATGGTTCCGGGAAACCAGGCGCAAAGTGGATTCCGCTGTAGCTCGCCGCTGCTGTTGCCCACGCGGATCTCGATGTCTTGCAGAGGTTGATGACCTTTGGTCGCGAGAGGGGAAAGACAGAGAGAAACAGACAAAAAGACGGGAGCCGTTAAAATTCGCGCTCTACTCTCGGTAAATGTATAAGTACCGCGAGCTCGCGGTTTTTCTCGTACATATATAGTCATAGGCTTTGCACTCTACACCGCCCGCGCTCACCAGCGTTGAATAACGAACTCTCTCGTGGCTGTTGCTGATCTTTTCTTACCTCGAGACTCGAAAAACCCGGTTATGATTTTTTTAGTTTCCAATGTGGATATAAAATGTCGTTGCAAAAAGAAAGTGCAGCGCTTTCCGTTTGTTTGTTCCGAGTTTTCGGTAATTTCTCAATTAGGATATTTTCGAGGAATTCGTAGGAATGTTTGCCCGGAACGGAATAATCAACGCGCGCGATTTGCGTCCTGGAGAACAATAAAAATTCAAATTCGCCGCGCGCTCGCAGGTATTTATGTATTCTCTAACCGTCTTAATGGCGTAATTACGCCGCGTGTAATAAAGTGTAACGAGATTTCCCGTAATAACCCGAAGGGGGGCCGACTAAAAACTCTCTCGGCTAATTTTCCCGCATATTTGCCCGCGCGCGCGAGACATTCTATCACCATTATGGAATTTCGTTACTCAACATTGCGCGGCGCTCTATATATTAACAGTATATATACACGTGGCACGCTGCGAGAGTTTTCCGAATTTCGGCGGGTACTCCAAAAATGCGCAGCTACATTCCCACAAGGTAATTATTACATTTCCCCGAATACGTTTCGATAATTATATATACGAGCGAAATTCTAGACGAAGTCGCGTAATAAAATGCCCAAAAACGTTTACGTAAAAACAATTATTTGCTCTAACGAATTTTAACCGACAATAAACTCGAAAAACTTTCCTACTCGGTAGCGAAAAATTCCACTCGTCTCTCGAGAGAGGTGAATGTGCAGAATACTTATCTCTCCTTTTATTATATACATACCGCAGCATCCACGAGTGGTAACGCGTACGACCTTGACCGCGTAGGGCTTGAGGAGATCTACGCGCCACCAGGGGCTAGGCTCGCTCTGCGTCTCCGTGCAGCGTTTGCCATCGTGCTCGGTGCTCAGGTCGCCGTCGTTGCCGTGGCCCGCGTCTCCGCCACGTACCGTCGTCGACTGGTTTGCCGGCTTCCTGTAGCCCACGTTTACACCTGCATGGAATGTAATAATATATGATTAGTTTATTTTTTTTATTTTTTTATCGTAAGTGATATAATTATAGGTGGAGATTTTTGTAATATTTTATTGGTGCTAATTCGAAAGTGTATCGATTTTTTTTTTTTTTCAACGAAAGTTTGAAAGTCATAGTTTTTTTTGGGCCGATGGAGCTAATGGCTGTAGTTATTGCGCTGCGGGTCTCGTGTGGGTGATATACATATCAAAAATCGAAAATGTGAGCGTGTAATTGAGAAAGTGAGGAGAATTTTTTTTTGGTCTTGAAAGACCGCACGACGATCTTTTATTTTCGAACGGAACTGGCGATCGTTTTAGTCGGCGTACGTTACAGGGTAATTTATGCGAGCGCGCGTGCGTGGAAGACATTACGAAAGCTCTTTTTTTCTTATTTTTTTGGAAACAAAATAAAGTTTCGTTTCCGAAGGCGTATGTATGCGCGCGGACTGTTCGTTCAACCGTTGTTCGAAAGTGTCGTAACCCATTAAGTTTTCGAACTTTCTATATAACAGTGTAGTGCAGAAATTATACGGGGAAACGTAAAAACGTGTAATTATTCGTTTCTTCCCTCTCCCTTCGCGAATACTAATTGAATTTTCTTTGCGCGCGCATAGAGAAAAATAAACTCATGCCGCACAACATCTTCTTACCATCGCCGCCGAGCAAAACTGTATACTTAACTCTGCTACGGTTTTTCTTCCTCAACTTCGCGCAACAACAGCGAGTTCTCCCGCAAAGTGAATATACATCTCGCTTTTTGCCCGATAAACTCGCGTACCTATACCCCATCATCGATTTCCGCGGATCGGCACGCCGCTAATCGCTCTTGACTGCGAGTAGTTCCATGTCGAAACAGCCGGTGAGTTTTCATTGTCTCTCGGGCCTTTCGGCCGCGCACGCTGGAGCTATTACTTCTTCCTTTTTTCGCAGCTCTCCTCGTCTTGACTCTATATTATTCTACTCGCAGCGACCAAGGACTATAAAACGTCGCCGCTCGCGGCATTTGTATGCGCGGCTATTGCTCCGATTTCGTCGGCGTTTCGTCACCCGCGTAAGTATTATAGAACCGAGAGGGACGCCCCGCGCGCGGTGCCGAAATCTTTCGGCGAATTTCGAATAAGTACTTACCTCGATTAATAGGTATATAAGGCGAAAAAAAGTTCCCTTCGAAATTCAAAGCGGCAAGCGCGTGCATTGAGCAAAACCCGGTAGAGCGTAAAGTCATACGTGCGCGCGTTTTACCATATTTTCACTCTGTAAGTGCCGGGGTGTCGGTCGTTCTTTCGGCCGCTTGTGCAGTGTACGAAAAAACAACTTCTCCGCGTCTCCCGCTCTCCTTCCCTCGCATAAAGGTGATAATGCACGGCCTGTACGTGCATAAAGCCCGCAGTCCGCTAGACAAAGGCGCTTACTCGCTCGGGAGAGTGGGCGTTGAAGATCAGGTTACGTAAGCCGGCGTCGGCGAACGCTTTTTCGCGCAGGTATATGTATATAGGTATGTATATCTATATGTGTACACATGCACCTATCGGGCGCATTACGAATTCTCGATGATCGCGCGGGGCTCGCTCCCGCGCCGCCGCCCGTGTGAACGGAGAAAGGATTTCCCATCGGTTCGGCGCACCGCTGTGTATGTGTGTATAGGATCGGGCGGAGCGAGTGCGTAACGCGCGAACGGGGAACGGGTTATACTCATGTGTGTGTGTGTAGGATCGACAAGTGTAATGGGTGCGTGGGCGGCTGGTCGACGCGACAGGTGATTGTGTGTGTTGTACTTTGGTGAGGGGATGGGGTGAGGATGATGACGAAGATTTAGAAGATGTGCGAAGTTGTATATCCTATAAATATTATCTTAGGTACTCGATAAGCAAAGATTTGGGGTAAAAGAATTGTTTGAGTAATCACGAATGTCCCATCGCAAACGCAAGTCTTCAGGAAGATTGCTTTGTGAAAAATATTGAAAAACATATTTATAATATAGTAAAACAAAATAAAATATGAACGAAAAGTATAATCACAAAGTAATTTAAGTAAGTAATTCTTCGTGAATCCTTTGATAATACTATATAATGGAACATTCATAATCGGAATAAAATATCAATAAGTGCTTTCACTCTTTATGTTTACTTTCATGAAAAAGAATTCATAAAGTAGTTTAAAGAGTTAACTGAAATTTTTGTTGCCTATTGGGTATAGGTATAAGAAAATTATTGGTTTTGAAAGTGATATGGCAGTCGGTTGTTCAGAATACGGGACCGTTAATTACTATATACATCTCAGTAGTGGATAATATCCACAATTATTTAAATTTTCGTCATTAAATGGTTCGGCCCAATCACAACTGAATTATAGTGACCCACTCATTACTACACATACTTTACATTTAGAGAGTAGCGGTATTCGTAATGAATTCAAAATATTTGAAAGCGCTTTGTACCAATGTCATATCAAGGCGCAATTACGATCGTATCTAATAAGAGTCATCTTTTTTTTTATCAGAGATTAATTATTATAATGGAATTATAAACGGTCGAGTTATTCATAATTACACTACGATCGGCTCTAATTCACCAAAGCTATAACTCACACGCTTTCCCAATCTTCCCCTACTACTACTTCATACCACAATTTTTCCTCGATAAATCCACTCGCTCATAAATCCCGCGTCAGCCTAATCCTCTTTTCCGCGCATCACGGGTCCCATAATGTAACCCTTCAATCTTTCCAAACGTCACCCACACGTGCATACACTCACACACGCACGCACAGACAGACATCCATTTCCATCTTTCTTTCGCGTTTCGCCCGCGACTGAGATTGATCGCGAAACCCGCTCGTTGCATTCATCGGCACAGGATGCAGCGCTCGTACTCCTATATAACACATTCTGCTGCAATAATCGCCCTCTCCCCGCGCGCGCTTTAACGAACTTGCGCAAACGCTTCCGTCTTCATTCTGCGGGCGCGCTTCCGCGACCCTGCGGATTTATCTATCTATATACAGAGATATACGCGTATCGGGAATTTATAAAGATCGAGGAAATCGGGAGATGCGCGCTGTGGTCGCGCGCGGGAATTATTGTTTATTACGTGTCTTTGATGGCTTACCGCAGAAAGGCAATTCTCCTTGCCATTTTCCTTTGTTGCCGCAGGTCAAACTGTTCGTGCTGAAAGCAAAAGAGAGAATATCGAGTCGTTAGTATAACGTTAAGTGATCATCTTACGCCTTATGGCATAATATTGTGTTATTGTTGTTGCTTTTTCTTGTGCGTGTTTTGTATACTCAAGCTTATAATATTATATTTCAGTGGAATCTCTAATATATAGGTTTAAATAACAATGAACTCTCAGCTGCGCTACATATATGTAATACACGCCCGGCGCATCATCACGGAGCGCACAACTTTCTAACGAGCTGAATATCCTACACCTCACGCGCTACGTATTTGCATATACCGCAGAAATTAAGTTATTAACGACAATTTACGCGAGTACACGATTCCTCTGCGGTCTGTGCAATTGCTGCGTAATTTTCTCTTCAAAAACTCTCTCTCTCGCGTCGGCGCCTCCGAAAAGAAAGTATATACACGCACTTTGACTCGATTAAACTTTGCACTTATACCACAGCGCTCGTATCTTGCGCAACGTACCATGCACTGCACAGAGTGTCATCTAGCACGCGCATTTATTTCCAATTACAATGAGTATAACGTGACCACGTGGCAAAATTAAAATCCGTTGAACCTCGGCGTAAGTTTTGCTGCGAACGATTTATTTATCTGTGCGCATAGGAAGTCGTTATACAGCGACGAAGGGACCAGAGATGGCATCGTCGGCGGTGGCGGCGGCGGTACCAGAGTGAAAGCGATCAAAGACTATAGGCGGGGAGCCGCGCGTTTCCACTCGATTGACAACTATTACGCTGTGCACCCGCGCGGCCGAGCCTATTATTGTGCGATCACGCGATCCCCCCGACGAGTGTAGACTTCCGTCGTCCCGGGGCCCGAAATAACGAGCAGATGCGCGAGTCTGCGGCTTCGGTGGTCTGAAATTGCGAGAGGATTGTCGTAGCCACGGGAAATGCGTCTCGATTAATTTGATTAGTTTTTTTTCTTTTGCGTAACGGTGATGAGGTATGAAATGTAGGCGAGTAAAGTATACATCCTGCATTATTACGAATATATGCGTATATACGATTATACGTACGTATAGTAGAGTTGTTGTTTATAATGAAAAAGTTGTTAAGTTACATTATGTGAATCATCTAATTGTATTGTCGAAAAATTGAGGAAAATTTTCCTTTAAACTTAAGGCTTGGTCGTATAATTGAACGATTAGAAATAATAACCCAAGCGCGCTCACAAGACCTTTAACAACCAATTGTCCTTTTCTCATTAATTTACTTATAACACTTTTAGACTATTACCTTTACTATACTGCTTAAAGCACCGCACACTTATATATCACTGTCTACACACTACACTAATTTTACCGCTGTTAAAGAATTTTTCCCCTTTTACGCTTGAAACTCAACAGATCACCGCACGCTGGAGAATTCGCGCGCATTCCCAAGCTTTTTTTAAGCTCCCGCGCGACTTTGCACTTTCCAGGCCCCTCGTTAACTTTCCGCGGACCCACGTGTGTGTATACACTACAATGGCGCGCCTCCCGACAATATCTTACCATCTCTTTCTACCTGAGATAAAGGAACTCGAACACTGCAGCGGAAGATAGTCGCGTTTATAAGAAAAAAAACACACACAAGCTACAATATATATATAGATAACACCTCTTCAGAGATCGGCTATCTTGCACCGTTGTCTGCTCCTCTCAGCGCGCGAGAGCAAGAAGAAGAAGAAGAAGACCACGACGGGGGAAAAGCCGTTTCCAAGTCCCGTTGGATAACGCGTCGCTTTCCCAGTATAAGGCAACTGCCGCGCGACTTAATTGCAGCGAGCGCGACATACCGGGTAAAAACGGTGTGCGTATATAGTAGTATAATACGTACCCAAACAGCTCGTAGCCGACGTCGCAGGTGTAGGTAGCTACGCTGCCGACCTTGAGCGATTCGTCCGTGAGGGCGACCCGCGCGTTCATCGGCACCGCCGGATGCCCGCAGTGGAGATCTGAAAGCAAAAGAAAAAAAAGGTTAAATATGAACTGACGGATGTTATATTATATATGTAAACTATAAAGCCAAAGCGGGGCTTTGATTGGGCGCGATGGAATGCGACTAGTGCACTCGTTACGATGAGGTAACTCGCATTCTCGCTTTTTTTCCCTTTCGTATACCGCATCGTTTTTGAACTATGATTTATGTATGTGTATATATAAGTACGATGATTGATGGTGCGGCTAACTGTTATATACTATACACAGCAGATGTCGCAAAGCGTAACGCCTTTTTCTCACCGCTCTTTTGGTACACGAAAGAAAGACGGATCGCTTACAGGTGCCCCATCGCCTATATCCGTCAGAAGACCAACTATAAAGCTATGCCGCGGCGCGATCACTGCGGAAAAACCTCAGGCTAATTAAAATCTCCATCTCCGGCAGCCCTGCTTTTGTATACTCGCGAAAGAAGATTTCAATTTAACGCCGTAATTCAGTCAGGTCGAAGAAGAAGGAAAAAAGAAAAAGAAAAAGGAAAAAAGGGGGTAGAAGCGGAAGATCGTCATCTCATTCGCGTATACCGTAAGCTAAAGTTGATTTCACGCGGGCTCGAGTGACTATACATAGCACCGCGGACTTTCTAATCTCGGCGGTGCAAGCGCGCGATTACGATCGGTCGAAAAACGGTATCCCCGTGCGGCGGTTTCTGCATAGACACACACACGTGCTATATAGAACCGGGTCGGCACAGCAGCAGCATTGACATTGGTCCGGCGCCGGATGTCCGAGGATATATATAAGTGCGCGAGCACCGGCAGCAGCAGCAGCCGTGTACGCGTTCATGCGGATAATGTCGACGCGGTGCAATAGTAGTAGCCTTTCATTTCGAGTGAGACACTTCTTTCGCGGTCCGCCGGGGCTGTAATCGACCGTGAACTATTTCGCAACTATTGGAAAGGTTGGATGCGCGCGGTATAACTCACCGCGCGTGGGAGATGACCGATCGGAATCAAGCTAATGGCGGTTGGGCGTATATATAAGTTTCACATTTTATCTTTCGAATGGAATGTGCAGCGCCTGTGTGAATTATTGCGCAAGAATGGCGGCGCGGGTGGGCAGTGATCGGGAAGCGACAGACAGTATTAATCAGAGGCTAAGTAGCCGCGAGCAGTACACAATAATAAATCAACTTTCTACTATTTTCTCTAACGCAGCGACGACGACGACGACGCTTTTCATTTTTGTTTCCGTTCGATGGACGGAAGCTCGCTCGCTCGCGTGCGCGTGACGTGACGGTAAGTATGCGGGTTTCCCTAAGGGGAATTCGGGTTCGAAGAGGAGTAATTGTGCCTTACATTTTTCCGACTGGATTAATTCGAAGGGAAAAGTGTATAATGTATTGGTAGTATAGAAGTTAAGTGAGTAGAGATCGAGCTGAGGTAAAATTGTATATATATTCTAATCGGTATTTATCATCCGCAATGCAAGTGAGCTCTCTCGAATATCTCGAAACTAGAAAGCTTCACGTTAGACGGTATTATTATTGTAATTTTGCGTATGTAAGGTTTAAACTTACTGCGAGCGCGCGTACTCTTGTTATATAAAGTAACGTGAAACTGTAAATATTTTTAGAAATTATCAACGCGCATACATATAAGTCCCGACGAATACTACTACTACCTATATTTTATTAAATTATACTTTGCAAGAATTTTTCTAATACCTTTTTAATACGTATCGTCGCTTCCTTTTTCCTAGTAGCAATATAATATCCTCTAAGAAGGCAAATTAATGACGGCTATTATACCAGGAACCACCAGAACGTTTCTGACAAAAAACTAAATCGTGATGGCCGCAGCTAAAACCAGCCCCGATCACCTCGTCTTTAAGCAACGAATTGTTTTCTACAATGCCCACGAAATGAGCGGCATTAAATTTAATTCCTCGCCATGAAAAAAAAACTTTATCCTATATATATATCTGTAATCACAAGGTCCCCTATCACCTTCATCATCCTACATCTATACACGGCAATAAACACACTTTCAACGGCTGTATCCTACGACCTAAAAATTAATTTTTTTTTCTTCCTTTCCTCTTCAATAATAACCTTCTACCTTTCGGAGAGCCCAGAAACCCACAACGAAATTAAAAGTCATCTTGGGTAAGTAAGCAGGCACGGAGCGAAACGAGCTCCACACTCGATACAAAGCCGCAATCTAGCTTCTGGAACATAATAAGACGTTCTGTGTGCGTGCGTGTGTGTGTGTCGCACGCAGATATTCGCAAAACCCACAAAAGCGCCGGGAAATAACGCTGTTACGATTACAAAGCGCGACGAACAACGACAATAAGAAGAGGAAGAAGAAGAAGAAGAAGAAGAAGAAAGGCGGCGTACATATACATACGCGCGATTGTGCGGCGGTGGCTATGGGGGCCGGCTATGTTATACACTTAACTAAGGTTCGCTTCGATGCGCCTACACGCGCGCGCATCTACATATGCACGCAGCCAGCCAGCGTCCATTGCCTTGGACAGGATCCCACGCGACCGGCATTGTTCAGATTCCTCGTTTCCATTTTATTCCGCGACTTAAGCACACCTCGGTTTCAGGCCCGCTCAGATTATTATTATTATTACTATATCATCGAAAAGTTGAATGCGAAAATTCACGCGTGTATACATATAATATACACGAAAAACTCGAGATATCTGTGCACGTAACGCATGTGTTTACTTGCGCGTGTAATAATTTTATATATACACGGACTTTTTCACCGGAGGGAAAGTGTGCGCCTCCGGCACGCGTACACGTGCATGTGTATATATCTATATAGGTACGTGCGCTTTTGATATGTATATATAATATGTATATGTATACACATATAGGCTGTTATAGTGCTCTCGTTTGCTGCCGTTCTACATACGGACGTGATGAATATATTGCGGATGTTATTGGCATATTCGATATGATGGTGACGATGCTTTTTTGGTTTCGACTATGTAACGGAGCTTTCGCGAACGGCGCGGTCCAGTTATGGATGTCACGCGCGCGGCGACTTTTACCACGATTAATATCGTGTTTGATAAAATGCACGCGTGATTAAATTGTGCTTGTAAATAAGAGAGAGGAGACGCCGGACTGGCGGAGCTAATAATATCGGAGAGTTTTCGATTTCTAACGAAAACTTTCTTTTTCTCACATATGCTGTATAACTATATATATATGATATACGCGAGCTCAGGCGAACCGGGCGACTTTAACAAGGAAAATTACATATACCTGTTGAGAGATATATACATAGGGCACGCGCGAGTCGTCTCGATTTAAATAAATATTTTTACCATTTCATAATGCCTATTTTTAGATACAGATCTCATACATACAATCATTTCCTTCTCTCTTATAGTCTGCCTCTCTGTCGCGCTGACTGGCCACAGGAGAATTTCCCTTCGGCTCGCGCGTGTTCCCTGACAATACCATTATGCCGATCGCATCCTCGATAAGAGCACTCGCGCAACGATTTATAGTTCCCTATTTATTATAAGTGTATTCCCTCCCTCCTACAACGCTTGCTTTATGTGTATATACCTGTGTACACACTTGCGCCGCGAGAAAAATTGATCGACGATGCAGCATCCGCGCGAGAGCGATAACGCGATCGGAACATCATCATCATCATCGTGACACGAATACCTGCGGCGCACGTATGTAATTATATCTATACCTGTATACTCGATCAACTTACTCTACGCGGAATGCGTCGCGTCTCGTTAACCGACAACTGTGCGCACAGATATATGTATATATACATCTATATATTCAATATAAAAACTCGGCGTTATACGGGGTAATTTTCCGCTGTTAACCGCGAAAGCTTTACAAAGGAACAACAACAACAATCTATACACCAAGCGATTTTTCCACTCGCGCGCAGCTACAGAGAGAAATTGATTTACCGCGCGTGCGTGCGTGCGCGAGCGAGCGTTCCGGTGAAATCGTTGTACCTATCTCGCATCTCTCCGCTAAATGAAGCGTGCGCCCGCCGCGATGGTAATAATTATGCGCTTCTTTGTAACGAGGTATATAGCAACGAGCGGCGCTCACCGACGCCGCCACTTCGTGTGATAAGCATCGCGCTTCCGTCCGCCGCTGCGCTGCTTGCATCCAAGGCCACGTGGTGTATTTATATATGTATATATATATCACCTTGCCGGACGGCCGCGATCTAAATTAGCGAATTATAAATCTCTTCCGTCGTGCACCGCGCACGCGCGCGCGGAGAAAGCTTGCAGTCGCTGGTTGTGTTTGCTCTCTTTCTCTCTCTCTTGGGGTTTAGAGATCGATGCTGATTCGCGGGGAGGCGAGATTATCGCGGGTATAACGAGCTCGCGTTTTATTTCATTATACGTGTGTACGGTTGGTGGGTGAATCATATGAGCCTTTGTGATGAGTATATGGCAAGCTTTTTTCTGTCCTGGTTATACGATAATTAATGAGGCGTTTGTATAATTTATAACGCGGGATTGTTTTGACTTTTTTATTTTTCGTTGTATTCTGCGAAACGGAAATGGGTCGCGCTTTAATGCTGAGCCATGCGGCTGATATCATCTGCAATACAGCGACAGTCGCCCATATCGTTATTTTATCATACTTTAATGGCACGTGTGTATACGAGCTATTATGATTGATAATTAACATTCCGATCGGCTTTTTACTTTCGCATTTCACGCTGCTGAATAAATAAATATAAATATAAAACAGTCGCTACAAAACACACACACATACACACGTGAAGCGCTTTATAAATTTATACATCAACTTGGCTTGCGCAACGAGCGTGAATTTCACTCATCGCGCAGAAAAAAAATAACAAAAACCTCGCGTACCTTTGCTCTCGTTCGATTCACAAGCCACACGAATTAAAATACACACGCTGTTCGGAGTCCGGAAGAGAGCTCTCTCGGAAGAATTTGAAGGAGCTAGCCTCTCTCTCTCTCTCTCTTTCTCCCGCGGGCCTGTTACATTCACAGAAACGTTAATTTTTCACATTTACCCACGAGATGTTCTCACGGATTACAGCCGTTATCTCGCTGGCTTTTATATACCGAGAGAGGCTCACGCTGCGGCCGTTTTCCCCCGCGGGGCGATCAATGGACCGCGTGTACGTATGCCATGTATACCCGCACACCCGCGCACCACGACACATCCTTCCGCGACGTTCCACACACTGCGTGACATTTCACTTTCGTTAATGAATAATAGCGCGTACACGCGTACACATATACACATCACACACACACAGGTATAATATACGTGCATCGGGATTGCGGTATTATATAGTGAAACTTTCTCTCGGTGGCGGGCTCCCTTTTCGCAGGTGAATGGACATAACGACGCGTCGGTGAGGTAGGCCATCACTGTGTATATACCGCGACACGCGGGGCAAATTATTTTCGGCGCATCATTAGCGTAATAATACATCTGCTGATTGAACTTAGGCCATCACGTGTTCTCGTAATAAGCGAGTACTTTCCGCAGTCGCGGCTGCTGCTGCTGCTTTCTCCATTCCCGCGCGCGCGCGTGCGCGTGAAGCTGTGTATATATATATACAACAATCAAGCACGTGAAAACGCGATTGTTTTTCCTCGAGCTCAATGATGGTTTAGACGCGGAAAAGCGCGCGCACGGGCGCAAGGAGGAGGATATGTAGGCCGCGCAGCAGCCTAGACGCTCTGTGTAGTCTTGAAGCGAACGATTAAATAATTAAAACGGAGTGAAATTCTATGCTGCCGGTGTTCGAAAGCCCGTCCATTAGAGAATTATATACCACTACGATGGCGGCAGCGGCGGCTGCTACTACTGGAATTCGAGGCTGACCTCGTATAAAGCGCGCGAGCCCGGAGTTCACGTGGATACGGGATAGGGAAAGAGAGAAAGAGAGAGAAGAATGAACGGTAAATTTTTGATAGAACTCGATACGCGGCTCAGTCGCGACTGCGCGGATTTGTACTGTAAGCGAGCTATTACGCAGCGTAATGAAATTGAAGTATACGGGGATTTAGCGGCTGCTGCAGTTGTAATATGTCGGCGATTGCAGAGTCTGCTTGTATTATGTACTGAGTATTAGTGTTTTCTTATACTGGCGCTATTACCGAAATTATACAGCCACGGAGGCTCCGCCTAACAGCTACACCAATATGTACCCGTATGAGAAAATCCACAATTTGTCTACACTTGAAGGGTTAAAAAACAAAGGAAAATTTGGAGGCAAATGGATTAGCCAATAGTGAGCTTTTAAAAGTGCCAACCAATATATCATAAAAAAACGATTAAGGCAGAAGAAAAAAAAAATTTAATTTGATAGGAGAATCGGAAAAATCGGTTGATTCTGTGCAAAGTTACGTGCATTTGAAAATCGCTAAAAATGACCAAAAAAATGAGCGACTTATCCCAAATTCACGTAATTTAAAAAAATTTGATCCTTTAAGCCTCTAAGCGTGGACTTTATAAGTGTGGATTTAATCTCTGTGTTGTCAATTGCATGTACAAAAATATTGTCACTCTATTCCTGTTTCATTTTTCAGCCATGTCGTATGTCGCTGGGGTCATCGGCCACCGGTGGCGGCCTTTAATTAGAGCCTCTCCCGCGACCAGAGCGGAATTTTTCTGACGCGAAGAAGCTCGCACACATGCGTATAGCACGCGCAGGAAAGAGAAGAAAAAGGTAAAAAGAGAGAAGGCGGAGAAGAACTGGTCGATGACTCGTCGGAGAGTCACTCTTCGGCATTCACTCTTCGTCCCGGGGTCTGGGTCACTCGGTTACAAAGCAGCAGCAACAGCGGCGACGGCGCGTCAACACCGAAATAACGGGTCTCTCTCGCGCTCTCTTTCTGCGCTCGCATACATGGTGTATTACACGTATACGTATACACGCACGCGCATTCATCTGTGTCGCGCGCGCGGTCGCTCCGAATTGAAAATGTACCGTATATCGCGCGAGCTTTTCCGCGTCGCGCGTATATAGTTTTCAATTACTGGTTTATGCATGCATGCATGCTTATATATATACGCGACAGGCAAGCGTTCTCGCCTTTCTCCGCGTTATATCGCGTTACCCGCCCGCTAGGATTGAGAAGATGGCTGGTTTCGCAAGAGGCGAATTTTAGATGCGTGCGCGGTGCTGGGTTACGTGTAAGCCGTATATATATGCATATTGGATCGGTGCATGTGTATGTATAGCTATGGTTTACGGATGCATACGGCGGCAGAGTTTGGTGCAGTGAACGGATTCGACTATACTACGTGAACAAAAAGAGAACAAAAATCAGATAATCTATACGAGCGGTAGTATATACGGAGTGTGTATAATTATGAATGGGTTTTTCGTGACCCTGTTTTACGGCTGATTAAAAGGAGACCGGGCGCGCGCGCTTCACACGTCCATCACGCGCGCGTTTTGATAAATCACTTGGCTTATTTTTTTTTAACTATAACGAATTAGAAAATGTGGATCGCTACGAAAAAAGATTTTTTTTTTCCGTTGTTCTAGGTCAGTGGTAATCTCGGACCTATACGTGAAAAAACGTGGAACAAAAAAGCTATATAATAGCATGTTTCGGCAAGAAACGCACGTGTGTACCTATACTACCTTTGATCCTTCGACCACAGACGTGTAATTTCTCCTATAATGGCATCCTTTCACGCTGGCATACGTAGAGATATGTACCAAGGCGAATTTCATTGAGCAAAACTCAGCGTAGCACACGTCACGCACACATTTTTTTCGACTCGTTATTTATGTTAATTCTATGCGGGTATGCATACGCGGCTAAACGGACCTCTTTCGGCCGAATTATAATACGGGCTAAACGGGTGAATCTAGGCGAGCAAACATCAACAATCGCATTTCATTCCCACATGCGCAGGCATAATATAATAAATCTCCCTGCGGCAGCCGCAACTTCTTAACTTTTTCGAAATTCACGACGCTATACTGCGGCCGGCTTTCATATCGCGTGCCCCATTTCTCAAAACAAAGACGTCATCGCAACGCGTCTATCTATATAACGTAAAACCCTTCAGGACAATGCATTAGCGCAAACATTCCGGCCGATAACCGCGATCGAGCGCGCTTTTAGACCGGCTGGTGCAATCTACTTATGCTGATGGCCGGGTGGACGCGAATTAACCGTATAGTGGTCGATTCCTCCCGGAAGGTATATATACAATACGTATATATACACACACGTGTGAGGTGTGTGTATAGAAAGTAGGTGTGGCCGCTGCCCGCTCGCAGCCGATACCGATCGAGGTCGATCTCCGCAAGCTGCTGCGGCTGCGATATACGATATAACGGGGACCGTACACTCCGAGGCTGTGTCGCTGCTGTTGGTGTCTAGGAGGCCACGCGGCTCGTGTTTATTATCGCGGTAATGCGCGCCGCGATGAAAGTCTTGTGTGCTCGGCTTCTGTGGTATATATACATACATACATGTGTGCATGTGTATATAATATATACCTACGAGATAGTATAGTAAGTAATGTCAACGGATCGCGGTGGCGTGAGGTGCGGCCGCGCTGCGGAGATTTCAATGACAGCTGCAAAAATGTGTCCGATTTAGAAAATCGCCGTAGTGTTGAGCGGTCTCGCCTGCTGGAGCGAGAGAGGGAAAGAAAAAAAAAGCGAGAAGAGAACGCGGCGTTTGGTGTATATTGAAAGTGACGGGAGGAAAGTAGTGCAAGACGCGCACGTTATATCGACTTTTAACAGGTGTTCTCTCGGGAGTATATATTTATAATACTTAAAGAGCTATTCGGCGCTGAGAGTTGCATAAATGCGCGTGTAGCGTTATCTTGATACTATATACGCGGAGAGTGCGCGTTATTTCATTAGGCAACAGACACACACGGGCTGTATTAATTGCACTTTACGACTGGCATGAATAATAATAACAATGTCAAAACCAGAGGTCCAGCTGTTAAATTTAACGATTCTTTTTTCGGGGTCGATTATCGTGTCAACCGCGCTTGATTGAAGAATATAGTGTGTATATACGCACCGTTATAAAAACGGCTCGTTAAAGCGCGCTCTTTGTATATATGACGCTCGCGTATAATATATTGATTACGAAGGCATATGGTATATAATACTTTAACGAATTAAATATCTTATCTTCAATATCGCGTGGTGAATATTATACCGACCAACCTGTCATTACGGGGAATTACGATTTCCAAGCTGATTGAAAGCCCCGTATAGCCGCATAGGCATTAACGAAGGTTGTTGCGCGCGTTAACGCAAATCGCGCTTGAACGCTAGATTTCATTTCTCCCTTATGTATACTCTGCACGCATACACCGCAGATTCTCCTCATTGCTTCAGTGATGTATACATATAAGCATAGTACAAAGGCTGCAAGATCTCGGGCAGGAATGCCGCGGAGGATCCGCGCTCGGAAGTCGGCTTGTAACAAGGAGAATATAAGAAGGATAAAAAAAAGCGGAGAAGGAGGAATATCGTGGCTATGGCGGGCTCTCTGCACCTTGCCCAATCCATTGTTCGGATCTCCCTCGGCGCGTCCTTGTTGCGCAAGTCTAATATACTCTATCTACACACACGCGCGAGCCTCGCCATCTTGCGAAATTTACGTACATACGTACACGTATAGCGCGCACTTGCCACCTGTCGTAATTGTTGTGTGCGCGACCTGCCGTCACGCTATCGGACGCGCGCTCTTGGACTTTTCTTCCATTCCTAGGTCCCCTATATTATATACATATATATACACACGTGCACGTATATGTACACGTTCTTCTGATGGGGAAGGTGATGATGATGATGATGCACGCGAGAGAGAGTCGCGCTTTCATAGTTTAGTTGTTCTTTCTCGGCGTGCGCCGTTTATGGATGCGTAATGCGCTGACACGGTTTACTTATGATCTCGCGTGGCGCAATGCGAAGATGTTTTTCCGATAGCCCGAGCGAGTATGGCCGATGATAATAAGCGCCGGGTACATAGAGTTGTTGCCGAGCACCTGTAAGTACTTCGTTGCGCGACTGCGCGCGCGGCGAGTGTTATTGACCTCGTAAACGTGCGTCGACAGGTATTTACATAAAACAGAGGAGGTATATTTACAATTGCTCGTTTACGGCCTGCCGATTAGCCACAAGTTTTCTCCTTTTTCATCGGCGCTGGAGTTTTTTTTTTATCCATGGATCTCTCGGTGCGGATTGTTTTGAAATAACCACGTGGATATATCACCAAGTGCCACCGTACTTTATAGTTCCGACCCAATGGGTTTGAGGGTTTAGTCTGCGCAGAAACAAGCGTTACGACTAGCGTAGCTCGTTGAAATGAATGCAATGGCAAATATTTTCACGCATAGGTTGGCCAAAGAAACGCGAGTTAGAAAAAAAATATGAAATGGTTTTGTTTTTCAGAGCAATGTAAACGCGAACGGCGAGCGTTGCCTGCAAGGAAAATATACTTTCGACGCTCTCCTCGTATATGGATCCTGAATAAATGAATCGTTTGACTTCTTATACGGGCCTCTTGAAATTCTAAATTTTACATTCTCGCTACTTTCGGTTTCCTCCTCGTTTCGAACCTCAACTCGACGTTTCGGGAAAGTTACATGCCTCTGTGTATATATCTGTGCGCATGCTTTCGTCCTCATCGGCGAAGTGGTAGAAAGATTCGGGATGTTAAAACCGGCCGTTAGGCGAAATAACAGACCGAGTAAATGGGAAACATTTTTATATTTGAATTAAAAGCTGAATTTCCGGAATAACGCCACAACTTTAATATACGAATTGGTATAGCTTTCCGGGAAAAATCATATTTTATTCCCTTAGCATACGTGCATCCGTTTGTTCCACCGGATCAATTTGCCCCACAGCGGCATGAAAACGTTGATAATAAAAGTCATGCACCATCGTTACGCGCGTGCGCAGTGTGTGTGTGCGTACCGAGAAACATTTTACCCATTTTCCATACGCTCTCTCACTCTCTTCTCGCGCACTCGCGAGAGTTACGTGACGATGCTATTTTTTTATCGCGCGCGCGGATGTTAAAACGTCGTGAGAAATCCCGCTCCACATTTATAGGTACATCGTTTTTATCTTTCCCCGTGCGCTCGATAGATTTGCTACGCGTCGGCAACAGCATGTATGGCATGCAAAACACACCTTATAGTACATGCAGCAAAGAATAAAAAGAAAAAAACTACACCTATATATCTATAGGATATATATACATTTTCCCGAGTCGAAGAAAAACCACCTCGTGATATAATAGTTCCGAGCAGTGTTTTGTTGCCACACAGGCGGAATAACGTTTATTATCCCCGCGGCATTCCAATGTTAAAAATGTATAATGCTAGACTTTCAATTTTACCACTCAGACGTAACAAAATAAAACGTTTTTCGCTCAACTGCCTGCTGCTCTCCGCTCAACAACGTGTTGTTTTTTTTTCTTCTCGCTCGCAATTTTTGCTAATCGCTCTCTCACGCGGATTATATGTAGAACGGAAAACAATACAAAACCTCGCTCTCTCTCTCTCTCTCTCTCTCTCTCTCTCTCTCTCTCTCTCTCTCTCTCGAGAGAGAGAGAGAGAGAGAGAAAATTTCACACAAATCCTCAGCTCAGCAAATACTCCAAGGGTGTTTTGCACCGAGAAAAATGGCATATCCCTTGTACTCGAAGGAAGAAGAAAGCAAGCGCACAAGCTCCATATATATAATGAACAAAGTGCGAAAGCAGCTCATGAGCTCGCGACTAGGGAAATTAGCTATCGGATCATTACCGCTCGCTTAGTAAGTACACACACGTCGGTATAGCAATGCAGCAGCAGCTTGCTATACGGTGCTCTCGTTCTCACGATTCGCGAGCGATATCGAGAGATCGCTCGCTCCATACACCCGCGCAGGTACACTGTACCTATATATATACAGTCTTAATAGTGCGAGTTCGGGGCGCGCGCTTTTTGCTCTCGCTCTGCACAGTCTTGGATTTTCGAGCGGAACACTATAGATATACTACATATGGCGTAACGCCTGCAGCGCCGAAGTCGCGGAAATAATTGCTCCCGCGCGCGCGTGACGAAAATGCTGCAGCGCGCCGGGCTCGTTCGCACAAAAGGCGCGCCTTTGTGGATCGGATGCTGTCTACGTGTGTGTGTGCTCTACAGCCAGCGGCGGCTTTTTTGAATACGCGAGTTCGTTTCTTTTTTTCTCACGGAGAGAGAGAGAGGCAGGAGGGAGGGAAAAACGCGCCGAGAGACACGGACTTTGTCATCCGCGGCGTGATTACGAAGAGAAAGTGTGCGCTCAGCAGCGGCGGCCGCAGCGAGGAGAAAAGACTGATTAGGGGAGAGAGAGGATAAAGAACGCTGTGATGTGGTGTATGCTTGGTGCAGCGTGTAAGTGCGTCACGTCCTGCGAGCAAGAAGCCTATGCGCGTGGACACGAACTGGAACATACACTTCTTTCGGGAGAGTGTATAGCTGAGTGCTGGTGTATAACAAGAAAACAGTGGCTTGCACCTTTCGTTTTTTGTGCGTGTGGGTATATCGCTAGCGAAATTAGCAGCGAGCGTTATAGCTTAAATTCCACACGGCTCATTCAAATTCGACCGAAGCGCCTGAAGCGATGCATATATAATCTACCTACTCTCTTCCTCTATATCACTGCGGTTTACGTATTATACGTATAGCGCGGCGAAAGGGATGTTGAATCTCGCTCGCATTACGAAACACGCGCATTCGCGCACACACACACAGGCATCTCTTTGAACCTCGTGGTGCATGTGTAATTGCTGAAGGAGAGCGTTTGTTCTTTTTTTAACTGCAAAAAGCCGAAAAATTACCCGCGGATACAGCATTTTGGAGCGCTTGCTCGCTTTCTTGAAGGAAAATAAAAGCGGAGCGAGAGGGGGGGGAGCTATAATTGATGAATTGCACAATTTGCTTTGTCTTTGCGTGCAGGAGGGAAATCCAGGTGGAGTTAAATGTTGTGAGCAACGTTTGTTTAAAGTCAGTCAACATTATTTCTGTAATCTCAGTCTTTCAGAGCAGCGCACGGGTATCTTTATAGCCGAATTTGCGGTCTGTAAGTAAAAGTTGCGAGATGGACTTTCGAGGCTCGAATATCCATAGTCGCTCGTTCTGCACGTATATCGACTTATATTTTCACAGCGCACTTTGCAATTTGTGAATGTGCAGTGCGTTTTCGCATATTGTTAAATGTTTTTCCACTCTGATGGTTATTGGGCTCGAAATTATTTTGGTGTTTATGTAATAGAAATGGATGAAACGTTTAGAGAGGAACAATTCGGTTCAGTGCACCCAGCTCTGCTTGGATAATCTCGGAATCTCCGCGGACAATCCTGAGTTAAAATTAACTATCGCAGATGAAAGTTCAATTATTCTATATTGATTATCCTTTAAGCTATAGCAATAACAATAAACCTGCGATGTTTCGACACCGACTATGTCTATATATAATCATCAACGGATGCCGGATTATCATTTTATTGTAATTTCAGAATGACGAAATATCGTTCTCGAAAGCGAGAATGGACAATCAAATATCAATATTTCTAGTTCGGATGAAGAAAAAAAAAATAAATCAACATAGTGTATAATAGAGGATGAAAGGATTCACCTCGACGACTTTCTCCGCGCTGGCTTGGAGCACACCGTGAGGTCATCGATTACCAAAAACGATCATTCTCACTCTTTCTCTCTCTTTCTTATTGTGCAGCGTAATTACGTTCCGAATTGAGAAATTGACGGCGCTGAACGAGAGACTCTCTCGAATGGCCTTTCGAATTAATCAACAGAAGTCAAAGCCCGCCTCCATGAAAAAACACATACACACTTTTATACAGATACATATAATACACTATTCCTCCCGCGGACAGAGCCCCCGGCTTATCCATAAATTTCCGCGCGTTCATGCAAAACTATATAAATTTTTAACGAGCCCCCCTGTTCCCCGTAAAAAGCGTTTTACTCTGGTTAATGGGCGTCAGCGTGGCTAAAGTATCCTCGAGTCCAGGTCAGAAGTTCATTTCTCGTCCGTGTATAAGACACACTGGGCAAGCCGGCGCGAATCGAGAGGGCCGAGCGAAATCGATCGTGTACACGCCCCCGCGTGCATATAGAAAGGGACCACGGTGTATAGTCTATGTATATGCCGGGCTGCTGAAAATTGAACCGCCGCGCGCGTGTGTGTGTGTACGCGGGCGGACATTGGATTATTTGCGCGCAGGTGAGTCTGGTCTCGCGTCTAATTAGAATATACGCATACTATACTGCTATTATATACTCGCGCGAGAGCAATTAAGAGCGAGCGAGAGTTTCCTTTCCTTTAAAGGGACCGAGAGAGTAACGTGGATGCCGGTGGCAATTTAGCGCCCCTTGATTCAATTTCAATTTTAAATGATGTAACGTGCACGCGTGATCGAGCGCGGGGGCCTGTTTACTTTTGCGCCGAGAGCGTGCTGATAAGGCGTAAATGTGTGTATGTATATATGGTCTTTTGTAACCGGTTTCCCTTCTCTTACGGGCTCGCGATGGTGATTCGATTACTGATAAAAGCCCTGTCGTTTAATGGAATACCTTTTTTTCATAAGGGGGTAAAGGTTTTCCGTATCCGTATACCGGAGAATAATATGATTTGCTCCTGAACGATTGAAGAGAACGGCCGATATAGTGTTTAGAGAAGGAGCGAGGTATATCGTGTAATAGATCGATGATGTTTCACGTGTGTGGTTATTTTCGGTGGTAATTAAATTTTCGTCTGTAGGTGCTTAGTCATGTAACGATTTGAATCTGAGAGCGTTTGCATTTATAGATTTTAATTTCAGCGCGTTGCGCAACTCCCGCGAGTATCAAATGTACTGTGGAATCGAACCTGTATTTTCGTTTTATTCTCTCAAGTAAATTTAAAGCAGCGGGTCTCAATTTATGCGGGATATATATTTGTGCAAGGTGAACTTTCATGGACGCGTGTATGTATGTATAGCACTCGCGGTGAAAAGTCGGCGATTCGCCGTCAAACCTCTTCTTCCTGGCTGTGTCTCCTTTATATACGTACATCATTATGATTGTGTAAGACGCAACGCTCGGTGCGTTACATAAACAGATACATTTTAATCTTTGTGTGTTTATATACGCATCATTATTATTTATTTATTTATTTATTATCTAATGCTTATGCAACGGTAATCCCATGCCAATGACTTTTTTATCTCTACAGCAGAGCACCAGTAAAAAGAAATCCACTAAAATCAGATCAACGGTATTATATCAGTATCAATCGTCTCTCCGCTGTTACAGATATCCTATTATCATTATTATATACATTTAGCTCGCGGTTATTCGCGGTAGCTCCCAGCGCGGTCTCTCGACTATAAATTTATATTATAACTTTCTAGAATTGCCTTAATTTGCAATCATCACGACGAAACTCAGCTTTTTAATTGCAATGAAATATACATCGTGAATCGTAAAAAGCTCAACCTGGAAAATAAACCTCGCACAATCAGCGTAATTTACGTAATAAAATTTATTCGCTCCCCGAATCCGCAGAAAGACAAAAAATAAAAGAGCCAAAACTCCGTTACCGAAGAACCAGTTCCCGTCGGTTTTATCCTATATATCCCGATGAAAAAAAAAAAATTCGTACCCTTCACCGCCGAAACCGAAAGCCAACTGGGGACCTTTTATTGTACACGCGCGAGGCCCGAAAATGGGTCAACTGCAACGTCCGATATATATCGAGTTTCGGAAAACAGGTGTGCGCCCCGCCCTGTGCCTCCCCTACATCCGGCGCGTGTGTCTCAGCGCGAGGAAGACCGTTTCAAAATAAAGCGAGCGATATTATATTATATATAATGTACATCACGCTCGATTACACTATAGCGCGTGCGCTGACTTTCGATTTCGATTGTTATACGAACCCTTTTCCAATTTCCGACCGATCATGGGGAGAGGAGGCAAAAACTCCTGCGGCTCGGTTACGCGCGAATTCGATGTAACACCGCGTAATCCACGCTGGTCTTTGGTACAATGTATAAATCGTATTGTACGCCGGCTGAAGTATATAGTGAGTATATAGAGGGAGAGAAGAAAGGATCGAAATAAAACAACGAGAAAGTATAATTGCGCGGGTATACCTAATAGGACAACGCCGACAACGGGCGGATGACGGTTGACGGTGTAGAGGAGAGGTGACCTCGAGGCACGCCAGAAACCTCGGGGACAGCTCACACATATATACACTCTCCGAGTAGGCGGAATCAGATCGGCTTTTTGTTCGCTTCGCCTCTTATATATTTTTTCGCTCGCGCTCTTTCTTTCTTTCTTCTCTCGCGGCCGCTTCCTCCTCGCGTGCGTCGTCCTCTCTCGAAACCGGTATGTGCCACGACCGTCGATTCTGGCCTATTTTTGCTCCGACTATACACGTGTGTGCGTGTGTCGAAAAAAAAAATATGATATTTTTTTTCTTTCTTTTCGGTCAGAGGCCTTGGTCTACTTCGCTGAACGCGCTAAAACCGGGGTTGTTTGTCAATAAGGATACCGGTATTACGGGGGGTTAATAAATAACCGTGAGGTACATTTACGCCGCGCGAATATAACGAGTGATTTTTGCCCCGTCAGCTGACTTAATGAGCCCTAAACAGTCGCCGACGAAAGCAAGTATATATGGTATATATCGTGATAGAGAAGCCGTAAATTTTAATTCTTCCCCTCCCTCGTATATAGACCGTACACGGTGTGTATATGCAAAGATATACTCGTAAATAGGAACGCGCGAGCAATAACGAATTATTATGTACCCCCGCAAATAATTGCCAGTCGTAATTTTGCTATATACATGGACCCATTTTTTTTATGACTTTTTTCCCGCGGGTAGGATATACGTGTGTAGCGGAGTCGTAGTTTTACGAGAGATCTACGCCGCCACAGGCTGCGAGTCGCGGGGACTAAACGGTACATTTACCTAAAAGCGAGCTAAGAATCGTGATCTCGCCAGTAGCGAACTCGTATATTATATACGGACTCTCTTTGCTATAGTGTTGCTCTGTGTCTGCCCTCGCATTTGCGATAATTAAATTTTCTCGCAATTACAGTGCGCGAAAAATACCGCGGACTTTTCGTTCGGTATAATAACGTTTCGGAGCTGGTAAGGTTACAAAGGAGCAAAGAGCGAGACACACGCGAATGGTGACTAATATCCGTTTCGGATAAGTTAAAAATATAATATTCGGCACGTCGGATTGTTTAAACGCGTGAATTATTCATGCTTATATTGTTGGCAAAATAACGAGCGGCTCTTTCGTCTCACAAATGCACGACTCCTAAAGTTTCTTCTATAAGCGCAACAGTATTATTCTCACAGAAATAAACGTTGAATTCCACAAAAATCTACGACTGGGGTGGTAATAAATTTTAATTATCCGTTAAAAAGCCGATAAATACATTTGCACGCGCAGAAAGTAAAACTGATACAACATTCCACGCACGCATACGCGCGATATTTTTTTAATGCACTCCGTTCCCTTTTTTTTAACAGCTCTGTCATTAAAAGAAACATTTACAATGTAGTAATGAGTGTGTGTATGCGTATAATACACATGCTTCACGTACTTGCTCCTGCATGCTTTTTGCAAGATCCACGTAATTCATGGTACACACATAGAGACCGTAATTTCAGCGCTTAAGTACAACTGTTATGATAAAACCGAACGGGCACTCTGCGTGCTACCGAAGCCGGATGTGTTTGCGAGCAGCGGCGTTATAAAATTGAAAGTAATCGTAGTAGTGCAATGTAACCGAGTATTATCATTATCATCTAAGCGGCTCCTTCGTTAAATAATCATCAACATTAGTGCGTCTTTTACCATTCAACGTATAATACTACCGAAAACTTATATATATATCGGCCGCCTACAATCGGTTACCTCCACACAGACACACCACCGTCGCCTCGCAACCTTGAAGCCCCACACGTGCACGCACACATTCTACATCCACCCACACGTATAAATATATATATATACACACCATTTCCCTCGGCAGCGAGGACGACCAGGACCAGCAGGGCGGCCGTCGCACTATTCACCAGTAGCCTCCTCATTCTTCTTCTCCACCTCCTCCTGCTTCTTCTCCCTTTTCCTCTTTCTCCTCTATCCTCGCACTATACAGGGCGACCTTGCACACGCCGCAGCTCGCGGCCGGCGCTGTCACATCGACGTGTGATGATTATCCTCCTCACCTCGCGAACGCCGCCGAAAAACTTTCACGCCCGCGTTCTCGTGACGAAACTTCCACACACTGCACACACGCGCGACGTGCTATGTCTATATATCTATTATATCAATGTATATGTCTTATATATGTGTATACTGCTCTCTACTCGTACCCGCGGTGTCACCGCACTCTAGCCGCTGCTCTTCCGCATTTTACACGGGAGCGCGTTTCCTTCTTTCGTTTTTTTCTCCTTTTTTTTTGTTGTTGTGGAGAAGAGAGGCGGTGTTTAACCGCTGTCACTGCAGACGATCATTAGTCGCGCGCGATAGCTTGGGCATCGAACTCACTGCGGCTCGTGCCATTTTACCGCGCAAACACGCGCGCACTTATAATAAACAAACTCTTTATGTATAATAATAATCGTTCTCGGTCTGCTGCTGCGATATATGTACACACAACGCGCTCCAGATGTTCGACAGTCACTGCTGGCCTGAAGTATACACGGCCGCTGCGTTCATTTCGATTTCGTTACCACATCACCGGCGCCTCGAGGCCCCTCAGGCGAAACGATGCTCCTCCTCGCCTCGTGGCATCTCGGTATGCGCGAGTTTAATGTATATGTATGTACTTGTACTCTCTTTCTCTCTAGGCACGGGTGTACGACACCGCGCTGCACACTACTATACTACTGCCTCGAGGTATAGGTGTGTATACACTATAATACTACGAGCGAGCGCTCCGTTCCCTTCACCGGCCGAGCGCCGAGTGTACGCGCCGCGAGGTGAGCGCTGGGACTTGGGGCCCCGAATGGTGAACGCGCGAGCGCAGCGCCGCGATACGGGTATTAAGGTCGAGCACCTCGTATACGTATAGGTATATAACGCCTTATGATGCGGTCTTTATGTTATAGGTATACATAGGTATATATGGTTGGGCTGTGTACATGTGTACTTTTCAGCGATGGGCTGTAAAGGATAGATATATGTGGCACCTGTGATTCGAGTAGTTCCTATTTTTAAAGAATTCAGGGTGTACAGGTGTAGGTTTCACTTTTACTTTTATTTTTGGGTTTATCCCAATTTGATGGATCGGTTGCTAGAGCCGCTTTCCGAAACTTGTTTTGTCAAAGACGCGTCGACAGTGAGGTAAAACTGTTCCTCGATGCGCCTCGCCAGTCGTGCGTCTTTATTCTAAACGTCCTCTCTCTGACATCACGCGTACACTCGCGCGCAGTTTTTACTGCCCAGATAAGGCTTAAAAATATTATTTTTAGCCATTAGCGCATATATTTCCACGTTGCGTTAAAGAATTTACACTCGAAATTATATATTATACATTAGCTCGAAAACATAGAGCGCTTAATCAGCTGCCTCGGCCATTATAGACCAAAATAATATCCGACATAATATTTAATAAGTCGAAGACGCAAAAACACCCATCTTTCTCCTTCTCTCTACAACTGAACCGAGAAATTAGCATCCACGGCATGCCGATTATCCACCTCCCTACTTATCTAATACACATCTCGAAGCGCGCGTGCGCGCTGAGAGTCGGAATTTCGCGAAAATATAATAACATAGCCGCAAATCGCTCGCGCGTAATTTTACGACGAGAGTAGACTCTCTCGAGCGCATGGCAAATTCTGCGATGTAGGCCTGTGTATCTATAGCCAGATGCGCTTCTTCTCTCTATCTATGTATACACGTATATATATACATACGCACACGCGCCCGCGAGTGCCGTGTTCTTGCGGACTTGCGCGCGCGACCGTTGTAATATGGCTCGAGCCGCGTGTAGACGAAGCGCGAACCTGCGCGATGGGATTTACGAGGGCGATTCGCTCGTTATCGCTTATTACGGGGATATACATTATTGTCGAGTCCACATCGTGCGTTTAAGCTTTGCTATATGGATTTCATCCGAATTAAGGGACCGCAAAAACACGGTTTTATCTTATGTATAATGCCGCGCGTTTTTGAGTACCCGTATACGCTTTCGCCGTTAAATTTTTTACTTTTCGGCGTAGCAGAATTGCTTTTGTTCTCTGCCTCTGCTGCACATTTTTGCAGGAAAGTAACAGTACCGGTATATAATTGTTTGTTCAACTTTTACCCGCGTCGCGAGCGCACTCTCCTTACATTGTCTTACGCTCTTTCTCCTGCGCGATAAACTTTCTATTGGAAGCGTACGCGCGCGCGCGCGAAATTAACCGGCGCTACGCGCACCGCTGCGTTTACCTCACGCAATTAATTTTCGATGTCGCAATTTTGTAACGCGCGCGACGCTTTTTTACGTACCAATATAACTATATAGACGCTCGGCCAGCCACGCCGATGTTCGCGCTTGATTGTCCACGGCGATAAAACGACAAGGCTGCGTCCTCGCGCGGAATTGCAATCGTTGTCTGTATAGATATATATAATACACGCGTACCGCTCGTAAAGCGAAATTAAGCGCCCGCGACCGGGAATTAACGGTGCGCGATTCGTTCCCCGAAAATATATATCGTTAAACATTCGAGCCCGACGCTTTGTACGTGTAACGTGTATTGTTCCTCCTCCCCTCATGTTGTCGCACAATATTTTCAGCATGCAAATCGCGTGTATATATAGTTGTTCACGCAGTGCAGCGGTCGATCGATGTGATGCTCGCTCGAGCAGATATGTCCTCTCTCTCTACCTCCGGGGGCAAAAAATGCGTCGTCGCGTTGTGGTCAGTGGCCGCTTCTATGCGATGGAAACCTAGAGCTATCTATCCCACCACTCCCGATAGCACGTATATATGTATATATAGTGTATATATATCCAGTAAGGTGTTAGTCTCGAGTTACCGTTATTACGATCGGCTTCTCTCTCCCTCGTGCGTCTCCGATCATCCGAGCAGCGCGGCGCGTGCGTTTGCGATTTCCGATCTGCAGCTCTCTCGCTGATTTGCGGTGCACCGCGCGGGGTATATCGGGTTTGCGTTTAGAGCATGCCACCGCCGTAGCTGCTTGTATATGTATATATAGCTCGAGAGATAGGGAAATAATTTTACGGAGAAATCGCCGTGCGGGTTAGAGAGGGACGATTTTGCAATGGTCTGTACGGTTGTTGGTTTACTATATACTGCTACTTGGCGGTTGATAAAAACGAAGGAGACCGCGCGGCCTTTGATATTGTTTCGGGGAATAGTGAAATATCCGTTGTGGATATTGGAGAAGTGGTAGCGTTTGGTTTACTGCTACGGTACAAGTGTTCCATTCATATCCACATGATGCATTTTTTTCGTACGCTTTATTTTTTGAGTAGTGGATTTTACTGGTGTTGAATTATTGTTATTTGTAAATTATTGTATGACTATAACATGATCCCAGCTGGTAAATATAAGTATATTTTCTCGTATTTACACATAATCAGATGAATTTATTATAAACATTACTATAATGTAACACACAATGCAGTCAATTCATGGTTCAATTGCTAAAACTACTTTACCAAAATTTGGAAAGAATATAATGAAAGGACTAGAAGCTTCGAGACGTATATACTTTTCGGAGTCGATCGATATACCCGTAGACATGAACCTCGTCTTACCAGCAGCTGTTACTACTGCGCTCTCACTCAGCCACTGCGCTCCAAAGTGTATACAGTGGCGCCAAGTGGTAAACCGTACTACAATACTACTGTGCGATGGTGTCCCGTGATTCCGGGTGAAAGATCTTTCCTCAAAGCTCCTCATATGCACCTGATCCAAACAATAATCAAATTTTCGGAGCAATCGCTCCGTTTTCATATAAGAGAAAATATTTTTATACTCATAAAGCATTTTCTCAGAACCAGTGGCCAGTAAAGAAAAATCAGTAGAAAAAGCCCTATCCCCAACCACACAGACATACAGACAAGCCACAAGTGAACGCAGCGAGTTCTGGTGGCGTCCCGCACCACGACGTTTTATACGGCGCGACGAGGGCGATGCGCCTGGGACGCCGCGCCGACAGAGAGGGCGACAACAACAGCGCTAGAGCGAGACAGAGCAAGCACAGCAGTAGCAGCAGCAACGGCAGCAGCTATGTCAGAGGAGTAGTATAGTCCCCCCCTTGCTGGCTACACGGCACCCACAGAGTCGCGCGCGACGAGAGATGCCGTGCAACAGCGTTACTCGGCCGTCGGCTCCGCGTCGATACGCGGCCGCAGCCCGCGACAAGACTTAGGGGGGCCGCATATAGTAGTTGCAGACTTACAGCAGCCGACGAGGGCAACAGTCGATTGATAGTGCGTGTGCCGTGCGCGGGGTGAGAGAGAGGAGTGGAACACGGGACGAGCTTATCCCAGGGCTGTCGCTGGGCCAGCCAACCTTTTCTACTGATACAGAGAGAGAGAGGTTGAGTGTGCGTGTATATATACGTGTGTTTATACAGAGGGGAGAAATAGAGAAGAAGGTGGTGGCGGAGAGGAGGAAGGCTCTGGGTGAGGCAGGTGGAGGTGTACATCGCGCAAGGGATATGGCGAGGACCATCAGGCGCCGGTGCAGCGGTGGCCGCACGCATCAGCGACGGCGACGTCGCGATGCCGACCCGGTGCCCCGTTGCTGCGGACATCCCGGTAAGCGAGCTATTATATGGCAACTTACAATATATAGTATATATAAGGGAGGGTAAAAGGTATAACACGCGTCTCGCCGTCAGCGCTGTTACTACTGACGCGCGCGCGTAAGGGGAGCAGAATGAATAATGCGGTAGTAGATTGAGAAAAAAAAAACGCGTGTCGATGTAAATCTGTAAATGGAGGGGGGAGCTCGTACGTATACGCTTTGTTTTCCTTCGAGAGAGCGCGAGCGGCGCACGCTTGTCAACAAGTGAATTAGCCGCGGCGGAAATTTAATTTTCTGATAAGGCGCGTGAGCTACTGCCGCACGCGATAATAAGAATTTTAAAGCGCCGCGTGTATTAAGTGTCTTATAGAAGCAAAGTTGACGCACGAGTAGTTTTAATTATTCTTCTTCTTATGTATATTTGAATTGCAGGTGAACTGGTGCAGTGTGATTAAGGGGGGTGGTGGTGGCGGTGATCGTTATTATCATTTCGGCCAGGGAGATGGCCGAGGGTGGTGGTGGCGGCGGCTGTAGCGGCGGCCAGAAGCCCGCCGGTGACAATCAAATTTCCCACAATCAAATGGACGTTAATGAATGTCTTGCTAGTTGGCTCACATATCTGCAGGTAATGATTGGCATTTGCGGGTCTATATGTAGCGGAAAATACATATATATAGAGAGAGAGAGGGAACGATGGCACACACGTCCATCATTATTCCGCCTTTGTTTTGTTTGCCGTGTGTGATTTGTCATACGCGGCATCTTATTGTTATATTATATACGGCGTTATGTGATACGTGCGGTTTACATCATAATGGACTTATTTTCCTTTATAATGCTTCGCATCTTATTATTATGTGCATGCTTTGCATTTCCTTTGAAATATGTATATCTCCATTACAATAGGAAAATATTATTATCATAAATTTTTGAAAGCCAACGCGGTTCATTGCTTATTCCTCCTCAATATTTTAATAATATATACCCTTTCAACCTTTGGAATTTAATAAAAAAAAGGAAAGAAAAAAAAAGAAATACATATCTAAGAAGCTTTGAATAATTCGTGCTATACATGACGAAAAAATCCTTTTCACCCACGTATACGTGTAGATGTTGAACGGGCTGTGTTCGGCTGGTACGAAGCTAGCGCTCTCGCTGCAGACTCTGCTGTCGGTCCACGACACGATGGCCCAGTGCCGGGTGACGACGCAATGCCTCGCCGGCTGGGAGGAACTTACGCGGGCCACGAACGTCGCCAGTCACACGGTGAAGAAGCACGTCGTCACCGCCATGAAGGACTATGAGATCCTCGACAACGACATGGAAAAACACGTGCGTCTATATATGCCTACATGCGTATTATACGATATCGATTCGTGTTAAATTTATATATAAACGACTGATTACTTATTCGCAGGACATACTCCGGGACAATCTGCTGACCTTCATAAATCTCCAGTACCAGTTCTGCGTGGCGTGCTGCAAATGCCTCGGTGAGTGTGCGCGCATGTTTTATACATATAGCACCGGGATTGAAGGTCCCTGACACTCCGAAGCACAGTCGTAAATATTAGCTGTATCACGCGCTTATCTCGATGCTATATTGCTATATCGATTTGCGAATTCGAGCTTCGAATTGCGACGGCGGGCTATTTTCGTAGCGGCTCTAAATTTTACCGACGGCCGCTATAAACAAGAAGCCGAGCATATAACGTCACTTTTTGCACGTCGAATAAACCTTGTATATATTATAAACACGATTTCGCGCGTTTTTCGCAGGCAGCATGGCCGAGTGCTCGTGTTCGCAGGACGGCAGCGAGTGCGATATAGCGGCGCTCCAGCAGTGCTTCGAGCGGCTCTACAGCTCGCCCCCGCCGGCCTCGTCCTCGTCGACTCATCATCCGTCGCAGCACAGCAGCCACAGGTCGCCGCTGCCCTATTCCTTGTTTCCTCTGCAGGTATATGATAGAGCTTCCTTGTTTTGTCTAAATGCATGGATGGCTGGGTGTATTGTATATGTCTCGTGCGATGAAGCGATTAGCCTACTTGTGTCAATGGTTGTCATCGGCGACTCAATTCTGGCCTTGTTTTGGACGCTGGAATTCAACGGTGAAGATTCATTATCGAGAATTGGTTCTTTGAATGCTAATGTTTGGGCGAACGTGATAAAAATGTATAGGTTAGCGATTCGAAGTAAAAGAAACGAAATTAAAAACAACTAACAAGGGGAGTACCAAGGATGAGGGTTCTAGATATTACTAAATGTCTCAGGATTGTTCTGAATGGGCCTTTGATTCTGATATCCAAGCTATTATTTAACAAGTTCAGTACGGATAATGTAAAGAAAAAATACATTATGTTTGGAAAGAATAAAAAGGAATCGAAATTATTTCTAGTTTTAGTTATTGCTACTGATATGTATTATTATGTCTGATATGAAAAGTGTTATGGAAAAAAGTTTAAGAAGTTATATGTTTTACAGCAATTTAAAGTATGTATGTATGGCAAATTTCACGAGTCATATTTGACTAGTGCCGTATATAGTGAACTTGTTAATTTACAAAATTATCTATAGGTATTATTGATAAAAATGATCTCTCTCTTTGATCACAGCTTTGCAAATATACAATTTACGAAAACGAGCATAAAAGATTATAGAAGTGGATAGTAAAAGCTTTAATATAAACTTTGCATAGGTAGTTAAAAAAATGTTTGAAAATACCCCCAATGAAATGGCTTAACAAAAGAGAAAATTTTTAACCGGTTTCATAATCCATCTTTAATAGCCTATTATACCTTTCCGAGAAATAAATATTTGTTAAAGATATAAAGTTTAAATCAAAGCTTCTTTCAGTCCACACTTTTAGATTTTTTCCGATTGTTTTCGTCCATTGTATATATTTGCAAAGCTATATGATAAAAAAAGAGAGATAATTTTTATCAAAATCAATTTATTTTGGAAATTAAATAGCTTGAATATCGGAATAAAGGCCCATTCAGAAAAACCCTGAGTAACGCGTCTCATTATTTGTCAAATAGATACGTCTCCTAGAGTTTTAGAAAAATGTAGGGTTCGCCTATGATGCTCCCTTGTAAGTCTAATCTTTACCTTAGATTGAGGTTTTTGGCACTGCCAAAGTATATTTTTCGGAAGAGCTTTATATCGCTTATACAGTAATTATTTAAACATTTTTTAAAACAAGGTTTAAAGTAAAAAAATCCTGTTCAACCGGGCGCCGAGATTACACCTTTTCGAACCGGGCACCGAGATGGCTCCTTTTCTAACCGGGCGCTGAGATAGCACCTTTTTTAACCGGGCGTTGAGCTGGCACCTTTTGCTTTTTATTCGACGGAATGAGGAAATATAGTCTATGTCTCGATCAAGTTCTTTCAACTCTATATATGTAACGCATTATACAATAATAATGTATATAAATTTCGTACATCAACCGATTTAACAAAAACATAAATTAAACTAAAAAAAAGACACTGCTGGCAATGAAAAAGTATTTTTTTTATCCTCAGGCAGCAAAATGACTTTTCCGTATAGAGGCCGCCAAATACTCAATGTAAAAGGCAATGTAAAATACATTTAGTATTGCGCGATATCCCATATGGAACGCGAAAATTCATTTTGCCGCCTTCAGACAAAAAAATAGTATATAATCAACTCAAGCTCCTCTATCAAAGGTTCAGAGGAGATGGTCCGAGACTGCAGCAGCAGAGATGTCGGGCGTCGAGTCTTCCGAGCAGCAAGCGCGCCGCTGGTCCATGCCCTGGGACTGTCGCCATGTGACCGAGTGGCCTCGACAAGATACATCAACGCGCACGCGACTGAGGGTACCACTGCACGACCGCAGCAGGTCCACCACGCCGGACTCGCTGTGGAAGTCGACGATGACCAGTCAGGATGGACTGCGCGAAGCCATTCAGCTTCTCTCTTGCAAACCAGGTGCTTAACAATATCTTCTGAAGAATCTGTGCGTGTGTATATATTCATACTGGAATGATGTTGGATTGGTGGTTTTAGGTGTGAAGGTGTCCAGTCAGCACTCGGCGTACACGAGTCATCACGTTCCGGGTGTGACGCTGACGACATGCAGCTACGAGACCATCGGCTACGAATCCGCCGTCTGGCCGGATTCACGGACTGTCAGTGCCTCGAGGTGTTGGCCACACGATTCACACTCGAGCGACCACTCGGATCATTCGGGTAAACGATGATTTTTCGACGTATGATAATTTTGTGAGAATCAGGGTATTATTTATGCTGTCTAATTATGCGGTGGTACATGTTTTAGGACCACGCGACAGCGATCACAGCGTGCACAGCGGCGAGCATCGAGATTCAGGTATAGCTTTATTCATAAGTTTGAATAGCACAAAAGTAGTATTAAAATATATAAGGCTTGATTTATTGTTTATACGGTAGAACATAGCGGCGGTAGCGGAAGCGCACACGGCGACAGCAAGGACAGCATTCATTCGCACAGCGATTACAGCTGTCACCGGGAATCTGACCCCGGTAAGAAAAGTCTAAAATTTCGTTGATTCAATGATGTAATTGAAAGTGTTGGAAAAGTATGAACGAAGTTGTATATTTTTGTAGGTATAGTAGATTTACTTTCATCGCGTAAGAATAGTTCGTCAACGGACTCATGTCTCTCGGCCCACAGTCGATCGGGCTCCGAAAGTGCAGCTGGTGCTGGAGTGAGTCTAACAATCATCTCGCTTGAGATATAGTTATAATTATTATCAACGAATTAATAACGATTAATATATTGGTAGGAATCGGTCAGATCAAATCTGTACTCGATGTGGAGTGGCAGTGACCTGCCTTTCATAAAGCTACCCGAGAGTAGCGAGATCCAGGACGACTCGACGATCTGAGCGGACTACGACGACGACATGTAACGCCGCTGCAATAAACGACCACATATTCAAGAAAACACCAAAGAAGCTTAGCAATTTAACGTGTCGAACGGCTTTTTGCAAGGAGAATCTGCTAAGCAAGAAGAAAAAAGACGAGACAAATGTTCTTTGCTCTCTCGATGAGGCACTATCTTAGCCTATAAATTTCTCAAGAAAAAGTAAAAGCGTAACTGATAAATTTTAATGTTTTATTCTTTTATCTATTTCAATTTTATATATAGTTACAATGCTGATTATTTGAAAGAAAAAGAAGAAGAAGAAGAAGGAGAAAAACGATATTTTAATGTTCATCGCTAACGGTCGCACACCTGCATAGACGTAAAAAAATGGATCTTAACTGCCAAAACTTTCAGATAGAGAATAATTTAAGAAGACAGTGTATAGAACCGCAATAATTGATGAATGTACGTGGGTGGATATAGCGTTTAATGTATGTTTATGTTTTCATATACAAAGAACTATCAATAAAAAGAGCAATTCAAAGGCAACCACGTTTGTAACGTGTTTCTTTTACAGACGCATGTATATAATTTATATATATATATTTGTATACAAAAGATATATAGAGAGAATTTCTAATGTCATGGCAATATGTTTCGTATATATATGTACAATGTTTTTTTTTATTCGTATGGCACAGTACGATAATCGATACAGTAAAATTGGCCTATAGAATAAACTTAAGAGTACGTATGCTTACACGGCTAAGAGACATTAATTCGAATCAATTAACTTACTAATACTACGACGCACATGCACAATTTTTAAATTAAAATTTTTTTTTGTTGCTCCTGGAAAACGAAGGCTAGCCAAATTATATGCGAATTTCGTGTATAATATTTGTCATGTATCATGTGTATAAAAAAGAGATGATTCGTTGTTAAGATCTGTTCTGCGCATATCATTCATGTATACGTAAAAAAGTAGGCAAGCGATTCGCGCTCTTCTCCTCCCTTGCTAAAAGAGTCAACCCGCGCCCGCTGTTTATTCATCGATTTTAGCATTCTCTCTTGACCGTCGTGGCTTCGTCGTTAAACCGTGACTAGAAAAAGCCGTTTGCCGTTTAATAAAAGTTCCAGACCCCCTCATATCAACACACGCACGTTAAACTAGCTCATCCGGCCGTCCACAAGTCTGTCCCTTTCGTTAAACGCGCTTCGAAGCTCTTTTTCCCGTCATTATCTCGCTGTGCTCTCTGTTTCTCTACTCTCAGTCGACTTCGTCCTCCGTCAGTTCATCCTCCTGCCCGTAATCGTCGTACTGGTCCTTGCTGTCGTCCTCCTTCTCGGATGGGCAGTGGGCGCATCTTGACTCGTTGATGCCGTAGTTGATGCAGGTGTCGCCGATGCACTCGCAGCAGCCGTCGTGGAACCAGCGGTAGCTCGTCGCACCCATGCTCTGGCAGGCCTGGCGGCACTTGTTCCACGAGTTGCAGTGCGCCATGTAGGCAACGGTGCAGTTCACCGTCATCACGTTCGGTTTTAAGGGGTGGCGCACCTTCTCGCCGTCGTTCGAGTCTGAAACTAGAAGGGTAGATCGGTATTTTATTGGATGCCGTAGAGAGGGCGAACATTCAGGCGAACATGGAATAATATATCGTTTGGTAGAAAAGTTGTTTTATCAGAAGTAGGTGAAAAGTATACTATAGATAGGCTTTTTTTAATACTGATAAAACAATTTTTCCGATTCTATCCTAATGTCATTTCATCCTATGCAAAAAAAAGATGGACTTGAGATTGTTACCTCTAATGATTGTGATTAATCGATTTGAAATGGACAAGTAAAATTTCTTTGGTCCACGATACGGCGCGCATTAACACTTCTGGTAGATTAAAAATTCGAATGTGCTATGCATAACTTTGGATATTTCAATGCTTATGAAATATGATAGTCCGAATGAAATAAAGTAATGAGAAGGAGACCGAATCAGATGAGAAACCCGCTATCAATTTGATGGTACGTAGCTTGTTCAAATTAATGTATTGATTCCTTGCTTTAATTTTTAATGCCAATAATTAATTGTCTCACACCAAAATTTTGTTTATGAACATCCGTAATAAAAGTATTATGTAGAATACAATTATAATATAACCCATTATGATATTTACCTCAAGGTGATGTAGAAATAATACGAAAAAATAAAAATTATTTTTAATGATAAATATAGAAGATATAGAATATAATAATATTTACAAATGTATAGCAAATTTCTAGTTCAGTATTTGAAGAAATATATCTTATATGTGTTTTCAAATATCTCTAAAACTAATCATCAAATTTTTATAAAATTGTACGTCAATGTTACTAATACTATATACTATATTCTCTGTAAATTTCAAGTCAATATGCAAAGCCGTTTTCGAGAAATGCGATTTGAAAAAAATAAAAATAAAAATTAAATCTTAAATATCTTAGAAATCAATCCTGAGAAACAAACTCATCCAATAGATATAAAAACTACTTTTGTGGCGAAATTTCAAAGCTATTTTTTCTTCCAGATATCGAGTGAAAAAGTAAAATTATATGTTTCATGTTTTAATTTTTTTTCGGAGTATGATGCACATAATAAGTTGAAAATTTAATAATACATAGTTGTAGCTAATTATAAATTGCCATTATTTTTTTCTAAAATTTTTAATATGAAAGTTCCAAGATATAATTTTTGTGTATATACACTTATATATGAGTATAACAAAAGAAAAAACAGCTAATCCAAATTTTTAATTTCAATCGAAATAACGCACACTCACACACATACACACACACGTTACGCATGCACGCACACAAACATACACACATACATCCATAGAAATTTTCAAAAATAGGATACTTGAATTGTGAGACCAATTTGGTATACAAATTGATATCAAATTTCCACAATATTGTCAACTTTATTTTTATAACAGTGCAAATAAAAATAAGAGTTTAATCTCGACCAACAAACTAAATACTTTTCCTATTTTCATCGATTTCTTTTTTGGTAATTTTCAGACATTGGATGAGCATTTTTTAAATTTTTGTTATGCTGAATCAACGACTTAAAATTAATCGATCGACTTAAAAAATCCTGAATCCTAAAGACATAAATAAGAAATGAGACGAAAACAATGGAAAATTTGAGAATATTGGTAATTGCTTGTCTTATGAAAACTATGACGTGTCTCTGAGATAACAATATGACAACCAATATAGAAATATTGCAATATAATTATATATTTTATCCAAAGCCAACTTGATTACAAGACGTAAGATTAGATAATCTTTATTATCTGATTCAATGATATAAGGATTGATTATTACAACTAAATATAGAATAATCCAAAATGACGCACACTTTGCGGAACTTTGGCTATGAACAACAAAGATTAATTATATCGTACGTCTACAATTAATATGGAATTATTATTAAAAAGTACACTTCAACTCGATCACTTTTACCTGCAACCTCAACAAAGAATTTCTTAAAGCAAAATTTACATACTCATATGATACTTGATCTCCTTGTCGATCTTGGGCGAGAACAGGGTAACGTCGAAATCAACTGGGTAGGTGAAGGTGAGCCAGCGTCCGTGGGCGTCGGGTTCGGCTGTGAGGGCCTGGAACAAGCCGGGCACTGGTTCGTTGAAGTCCTCCACATGGGACTTCTTGCTCAGCGGATTGTCGGTAACGTTGGGCTTCGGGCACAGATCTGCAATGCGAATGCATGATAGTGATATTTATGCGTAGAATGCAGCTCGAGCGATTATACGCAACATTGCGCAACTGATTTACGCTAGCATGGTTTTTTCTCGCTGTAGAAGTTTATTTATAGTTAATGGGTAACGGATTGCTAATTGTTTCATTAAGTCTGACGACAAGTTTAATGTTATAGTAAGTTTGTGTCCGATTGAATAAGCCTGAGGTGAATTCGTTTCCTTATTATTTTACATGTATTATCTTTGAACTGGGTTTGTTAATATTTTATCAAGTGGGATTGAAATATTTCGCATTGCATCACGTACTATATATAATTTATATTAGTGAAAGTATATTGAATAAATCTAGATTGTATGGTACATATTATAGAGAAAAAAAACAGATCTACGAGTTATATATCGATAATGTAAAACATAAATACGCTAAAATAAATCATGACATATACTTTTTTATGAGAACATTCTAGCTGTGAATGTTTCAGAATGTTTTCCAATCCGACTATACCCCTTCATTGCTTTCCATTCGCGCACTCAATTCAAAATGACACCATTTCATTTATCAGAAAACAGTATTAGCCGAGCAAAGAAACAAACGCAAAGAAAAATAAAAGTTAGTTCTTACCGACGCACGAGCAGCACTCGTCATACAAATACGACAGGCACGAGAAGCACTCCTTGCAACAGGTGCACGTCACCAGATCGCACTTGCAGCTCTGCGTCAGCATGCACTTGCTCACGACGCTTGCGCAGATGGCCTCATTGCAGGCCCACCCCCAGCTGGCAGTCAGGAGTAGCATCAGCGAAGCGGCTCCCAGCGCCGCCAGAATCCGGAACCCTGAGGATCCCGTCATCTTCTCTCTCTCCAGGTCACTTCTGTCCTGGAAAATTGAAAAATTAGTATTTGGGTCAATCAATTAAAGCCCCCATCCTCCGCGCTCACGTTTTGATCTTCACTACACCCTCCTCTGTGTTTTCAATTTGCGTGCTGTGAGAGGAATAAGAGATGACGGTTGAATTAGGATGTGTGGGTGGGCTCCTATCGCGGTGTGCGGAGACGTGCGTGCGAGGTTTGAGTGAATATACTGAGAGAACGAGAATAATTCTGAGATGCGGGATTTTTTGGTGAAAGGAGTAGGGTTTTCCCGAAATCGAGATGCGTGGGTTGATCAACCGAGTGTATAATGATATGATGGAGGCTGGTCAATTCGGAGTGTGATGGGTTCCGCGAAATCTATTCCGGTGTTTAAAAATAGAAAATTGAGGTTGAAATATGGAGACGCAGGAAGTGATTTTGCGACGGAGCTAGCATAGTTAGCAGAGTGTTTATCGATTTCCGCCATCGACTGGTATTAATAAATGATTGCTGAAAATCTGCCAGGAGTTCTTCCCTAACTATTTTAATTTTTACGAAAGATCTATACATATTATAGGAAATGAAATTTTTGTTTTGTATCAGCAAAATATCCAATTCTTCCTGTGGATGTACGTAGATATTTAAAATTATTAATACTTTTTATAGAATATAATAATACTATTGAAGAATGTAGAATAACATTTTTTCCTTTGCAAGGAAAGTAAATTTAAGTATTTATAACATATTCAGGAATTCTCGAGTCTAGAAATCACGCAATCAAAGCACAATGTCACTGAGAAAAATATTTATTTGAATCAATTAACAGACACATTGACTGTTATTTAAATTATTATTATTTAAATTTAAATTTAAAACTTCACAAGCCTTTTATATTACCATTCCTATATATTATATATTAGATTAAAATTTTACTATATTTTTATTTAAACATAATTTCAGATCAAATTTTCCCGAGGATTAACAAATTTTGTATCAGATGATAACCTTTGCTGAAATTTATAGGTTCAAATTTTGGTTCTAATTTCCTCGTGAAATTCGATTTGACTAGAGTACATTTTACACTTACTAATATGGGTATTATCGATCATGTTCCTCTAATGGCGTATTAATGTTTGAATTCGCATGCTGATCATTATTTACAACAGGTAATGCATTGTAGTTGCCGCGCATTGTAGCACTAACTCACGCGTTATCGTCTTTGTTCTTATAAGCTAAGTAAATGAGGTAATGTATTTGTCCATTTACGATTTACTCATGAATCGTGGTAGATTTTACGTCTACAAGGTAAATATAAAAATCAAAGAGCACCAAATATAAGTAAGGGAAATACGTGAACGATATTTTCTACCATTTAAATAAGAAGACATATAAGCTTATAGTAAATACACGCAGTTTAGATAAAATGATTTCGTTGTTTTAATGGATAGTGCATGTCCCATTGATTTATAATATACATGCCATATTATAATTCCAACCTAAATACACATGTGACTTTTGCAATTGCAAAAATAAAATCCTTTTCACCAGGATCAATTCAATTGTGCATCCAAGAGCCGGTCGTTCTCAACCACCCCTCACCGCACCAACGGAGAATCCGCGAACGCTATAGTACCGTCGCTGAATATGAGTATACGCGCACGGGTGTCTCCTTGATTACGGCGCGGGCGGCGATTAATTCGCGATAAACATGAATGATTGGACGATAATTACATTTGGCAAAGGCTCTCTCTCTCTACGCTCACAATTGCACCAGCGGTACGCTCCTATGCCAATTATACCAGTCTATGGCGCGTTTCTATAATAATATCCCGGCACGCGTATAATAACTATAACTTGCACGCACGCATGCGATATTGCATTGTTCATGCGTCCGACTGGACATGAGCGACTGTCGCATGAACATATTTATATACATAAAATAATAATAATATAGTCGCGGATGCGCGAGTGAAGGAAGATAATTCGTTTGCGCGTTGATTCAGCCGGAGGTTAATAACAACGCGGGTGCTGCTGTCCGATTGGCGAAAATAAACGCGCTGCGTGATGTCATTAAAGGTGCATGATGGCTAATTGAATGTTTTAGCGGTGCGTATCGCCATAGCGCGCCGGTGATTGATCGCATATGCAGCTGAATTATGCAAGTGTTATAGATATATATCGAGTGCATATGGTGTGCGTATGCATTATGCACACGTTCGGCGTGCGAATATGTATATATACTTTCGGCATTTCGGACGGTGGTGTGTATACGCGTCGTGCGCTCAAAAATTGATGAGCTACAGATATGATGCTGATTGTTATTTATTGACTTCTTTAATTAATATATATAATTGTCATTTGTAGCGCGCAGCTTTCAGCATGTGCTACATTTACGATGAATATTTATGTGCGAAATTGAAGTTAAATAAGGCGTGCAATCAACAATCTCGATATTTAAATAATAGTGGCGTATACGTGCAAATCTATCGAAATCTGCGACGAAACCCGAAATATGGGTTTGAAAATTTTGTTTCGAGCACACCTACCAGACCTAGTTTTTCTCGTTGTTTGTAGTATATATAATAGAAATTCGCGGTTGTACATCGTCCATCGAATGGTATACTTTTTCT